>BRDA01013458.1:972-17290 GCA_036984385.1 Crenuchus spilurus | reverse complement strand
CAGTTCTTTGGATGTTGTTGTGGGGTCTTTTGTGACCTCTTGGATGAGTCATTGCTGCGCTCTTGCTGTAATTTTGGGTGGCCGGCCACTCCTGGAAGGTTCACCATTGTTCAATGTCTCCGCCATTTGTGGATAATGGCTCTTACTGTGGTTCGCTGGATTCCCAAAGCTTTGGAAATGGCTTTATAACCCTTTCCAGACTGATAGATCTCAATTACCTTCTTTCTCAATAGTTCCTGAATTTCTTTGGATCTCAGCATGATGTGTAGCTTTTAAGGATCTTTTGGTGGACTTCACTTTGTCAGGCAGGTCCTATTTAAGTGATGTCTTAATTGAGAACAGGTGTGGCAATAATCAGGCCTGGGTGTGGCTATAGACAATGTACGCAGGTGTGAGAAACCACAGTTATGTTTTAACAAGGGGGCAATCACTTTTTCACACAGGGCCATGTAGGTTTGGATTTTTTCTCCCTTAATAATAAACACCTTCATTTAAAAACAGCATTTTGTGTTTAATTGTGTTGTCTTTGATTAATATTTAAATTGTTTTTTTTTTGCAAAATTGCAAAATTGCAATAAACCATAAAATATGATTTTTTCCTTCACCTAATAATGGGCATATGCATGTGCTTTGAGTGAAGCATAGAATTAAAGAAATGTGAAAGATAAGTAGATCATACACTCAGATTTTAATATGCATGTTAACACTGCACTGTGATTTCACAATGCAAAACTGACAATGCTCATTGTGGAGAATGGACATACTATTAAAACAGCATCAACCAACAACACTCTCTAGCAATCCTGACACAAAACTCTAGTGCTGCTACAACTGTAGTTGTAGGTCCTTCTCTGCACTATAATTTATTTACAAATTGTTAAACCAGCAACAGTACTGTTTTGGTACTGAGTATCATCATTATACACTTGATATTGGAACTAAAATCTAAATTCTGATGTCAGGAAACCTCCATCTGTTACTGTAGCTAATAGGCAAACTTTATATGAACACTAAAGATAGTAGAGTGGATTGGTTACATCACTTGGTATTAGCAACATATAGGCATACAGCTAGTCAGATAGTATGATATTTTATGAGTTGCTGCAGCACTGCGCAGGTCACATGACACTGCAGTTCCTCATTTAAATATAAAATGGTTACTTGGCCCTCATGGCTGACAAAAGCCATTAAAGCCAGTGTTCAAACATGCTCAACATGCTAAAAGAATATAACTGGTCTGATGCTTTTGTACTTGAAAATGTTTGAAAAATGTGTAAAGCTAACATGCCTCATGGGGGAAGCAGAGTACAGACACCATTAAATGGATAATCACTCAGCCCAGGACAGTAAGAATCAGAACACAGCAGAACTAGTAAACAGCACTAACTGAATAATCACTCAGCTCAGTACAGCAAGCAACAGAGCTGTAACAGAGCAGAACCAGTCAACATCCCTAACAGGTAATCACTCAGCCCAGTGCAGTAAGAATAAGAACACAGCAGAGCTAGTAAACACGACTAACCAGATCATCACCAAGGTCAGTACAGTAACAGTGCTGTAACAAATAAGAGCTAGTAAACACAACTAACCAGATAATCACCAAGGTCAGTACAGTAACACAACTGTACACAGCAGAGCTAGAATGCAAAACTTGCCAGATTATTACTCAGCTCAAAACAGTAACAAAGCTGTAACACAGATGATGTAAGCTAGTACATACCACTAACCACATAATCGCTCAGCACAGTACGGTAATAGAGCTGTAACAGAGACGAGCTAGTAAAAACCACTAACCGGGTAATCACTCACCTCAGTACAGTAACAGAGCTGTAACAGGGCACAGTTAATAAACACCACTAACCAGGTAATCACTCATCTCAGTACAGTAACAGAGCTGTAACAGAGCAGAGTTAGTAAACATCACTAACCAGATAATCACTCATCTCAGTACAGTAACAGAGCTGTAACAGGGCACAGTTAATAAACACCACTAACCAGGTAATCACTCATCTCAGTACTGTAACAGAGCTGTAACAGAGACGAGCTAGTAAACACCACTAACCAGGTAATCACTCATCTCAGTACAGTAACAGAGCTGTAAGAGAGCACAGTTAGTAAACACCACTAACCAGATAATCACTCAGCTCAGTACAGTAACAGAGCTGTAACAGAGACGACCTAGTAAACACCACTAATCAGGTAATCCCTAATCTCAGAGCTGTAACAGAGCACAGTTAGTAAACACCACTAACCAGATAATCACTTAGCTCAGTACAGTAACAGCTGTAACAGTACATAACTAGTAAACAATAACCAGTCAATCACTCAGCTTTTTACAGTAACAGAGCACAGCTAGTAAACATGACTAACCAGATAATAGCTCAGCACAGTAACAGAGTTAGTAAGCATCACTAACCAGATAATCACTCAGCTGAGAACAAAGCTAGTAAACACTACTAACAAGCACTGAAAGATGATCAGCATCAGCCCCAAAAACACTGATTGGTCCTTATCCACCTAATACTATGATTTCAGAGGTATTTGATGGGTTAGGGTCACAGCTAAGTAATAAAATAATATTTGTCATTATTGTGAACACTTTCAAATGGCATGTTTGATCACAATAAGAATATTATTAATCATGTTTATTTGGATGTAGGGCAGCACAACATGTAAAATGTTGAATACAAATAATTTTGCTGGTGTCCACAAACTTTTGGACACATGGTGCATTTCAAAGCCATTATCATTACTGTAGTCACAGACTGACTGTAGATAAATGATGCAGATACGGTGTCTATAAGAGACCGCATTGTGTTCAGTAATAAGGAGGTTTTAAGTCCCCATACAGCGGTAATACAAACACACAGGTCTCTTTCAGTGTATAAACTACGTTATTATTATCACCTGTTTTCTGTCGCCACATATCGTATCGTATTGTCGTTATTTGAGTCAATAACGAGCTGAACTGAGTGGTTTTGTCGGTGTTGGTTCAGCAGATGCAGCTGTTTTTAATGATGGCTCCTCACGGCAATGCGCATCCTGGTCAAAAATAACAAAAACGCCTAAATCTGGATTTAACCGCTGATTTTATACAAAGGCCACAATGACCACATGCATTTGTACAATATTTAGATTAGTAGATACAGATCAGTGCGAGAGAAACGTAAAAACATACATAAACAGTCAAAGGGCTGCAATGTTGGGGAAAAAACGAGAGCTAGGTTAGCCTAGCTGGAGGCTATCAAATGAATGGATGCTAAACATTAACTATCAAATGTGGGTGATTGTAATATTTTAAAACATAACAAATGTGTATAAATCATTTCAGTGACCGCTTCATGTTATCTACTTGTATTTCTAAGTGTCCAGACGTTAATATACACAGCACAAATTTGTATTTAAGGTGAGGATGCTAGCTGGTTCGCTAACGCTTCTACGAGCTGGGCGCATCTTATAATTGCCCGGTTCCACCTTAAATAGTGCAGCAGATCCTTTAAAGAACCTCCGGCGCCTGAATGTAACAACCGCACCATTTAAGGTGGAATGGGATAATTCGAACAAATAACTTCAGCTTTGTCCCCGAGAGCTGATGGTGCTCTTGCACAGATTTAACGTGTAATCATGAATGCAAAACATGTTCAAAATGCAAGAAATATAATTTCTAGTCCTTTAACTTTAACATTCTTCAGATAAAGCTCATACACAGCAAATCACTACTGAACACTGGCTGCAGAATTGACTGAAGACACCATAATAATGACCGGAAAGATATTTTTTACCTTTTATAGCTCTGTTACCTGCTCCAAAGCGTCAATTTCAAAACATTAATTTTATCTTTTGCCCCTCAATCGATTGCTGTTAGCCACAAAGCCTCCCTCCTCTTCTTTATGTGAATGAACGAGAGCAGCAACGCCCTTTCTCCTGTTCTCCCCTCCCCTCCTCCTAAAGGACCATCAATCCAACCCAAACACCATCACATCAGTCTTAGGCCTCCTACACAAAATCTCACATATTTCAACCTCTCAAGCTCCACTGTATTTTTTCTGTCTGAATTTGCATACCCAAATCTTATGGGTTTTATTCAGCAACAGCAGAAATCAATTCAAATTTTTTTTTTGTGTAAAATGTGTCATGATTTATAATGTAATAATACATGTTCACAGTTTACTGAACACAAAAATCAAGGCACTTTTTTGTCTCAGAAATATTTTTTTCATGCTGCACAGCAGTGATTGGATTTCATATGTATGTCTTGCAAATTCGGCAGGACAGCAACTGCGTGCTCATCTCTATTTGTTTGGGACTTACTCAAACATCAGGAAAGGACTGCAACAGGCAACCAATGGTTATTCAACATTTATTCAATGCTTATTCCAACTTAATATCCATCCATCCATCCATTCCTTATCCCATCTGCTCAATCCTGACCAGGGTCATGGTTAGTTTCCTAGCCCTTCACAAGGCGCAGGGCAGGGCATTACCAACTGAAGATATGGCTCATAATTTATTTGAAGCAAAATCTTTTTTGGCTGAAATGAACAAGAAGTAGAAAAAGAGAAAACGTTTCTGAAACCGTTTGTGTGTGTGTGTTTTAGCAAATAAGAAAATAAATATTTGAATGTAAGCACTTGGCATTGGACCCAAGGGCGGTTCCATGGACTTTATTGACAGCATCCAGGAAGGTCATTCCTGATAAGAAATGATCCATAAGGATGCTATAGGAATTAACAATAAGAACTCAATTCACATAGTTATTGTAGTTGAGCTGCAGAATACGACACAAGTCTTATAGATTATAACAAGAGCTTTGAACTGAAAAGATACAAGATGATACCATCCTCCCAATCAAAACAAAAAGGCAAAATTATCTAACAGTCATGACTCACAAAGTCAATGCAAGATTAATATTAAGAGATTTTGTGTTTATATTTCTAGCCATTTGCCCTAATGTTCCATTATTATGTTAGTAAAACTTTATTTCTGTGTAATAAATTAGAATAACAGAGGGTTTCATAGTACATTAAGCCATTTTAAGATAGGATTAGAAAAGTAGAACAATAAAACTGTGTATGACGGATCCAGACATAATAGATCTGATACTACTTTTTTTGTGCTTAATCATAAGCAGTTCATATTCATAACTGAGCCCACATCTACAGGAATACTACAGCAGGCAAAACATTACAGATTATTAAAGAAGTACAATACAACAACAGACAACTATAAACCTTGTTTTATGTAAGAGGTACCTTGAAATGTACATCAACCAGTCACTTCATTAACACAACCTCGGTGTATCTTTGCCCATTGTCCATGAGACAACTGAGACAAAATTTCCCTAAAATAAGTCGACGATAAACAGTTTGTACAATAACAAGGGCAAACAATAACTGAGGTTTCACTGTATTAAAAAGAGTTTATCATGTTTTTGTTGGAGTGTCTGTCACTACTGTCCAGGGATGTTTCACTTCATGTCTTTATTTACAAAAATATGATGCTTCAGTCAGTAAAATTAAGCTGTTTCATTTAGACTTCTTGCATATTTTAAGATGAATATGAGCAAGGACTTGCATTAATACTACAAATGATTACTGCAACAACTGACACATTGAAAATCTATAGCAAATGTATTTTTAAACACAACACAATAGGTCAAAAATGTCCACATAATCCTGGTCAGGGTTGCGGTGACTCCCTTACACCTTTACCAGGCATAGGACAATACACTATCTTAACTAGACCCAGGGGGGGGGGCACCAATCCATCGCTGGGAACATAAACATACATGCCAGGACAATTCACCACATTTTCCCATACCCAATTCACCTGACCTCCATGTTTTTGGATTGTGGGAGGAAAACAGAGACCCCAGAGAAAACCCCTTCACACAATGGGAGAACATTGAAACCACCAAATCACCATTCCACCCTGGTCAAATTTAGTCAACTTCAAATGAACTATTCGAAAAAATTGTATGCAGAAGAATGCAGTTTCACGTAGGATTATTAAACTTCAGCAGTGATTCTGCACACACTTCGACGGCCCGTTAACTGAGTTTGAGCTTTTTTGAAACTGTTTGTAAAAAAGCTACTCCACCTGAGAACACACAGTGTTAACAGCTAGTTGAAAATAATATATGTCAAATGTTTAAAACTCAAAATGTCTCAAAACTAAACAATAATTAAAAAATCAGTCACTGTACTCTTACAATTACAAAAGTCACTGTACTCTTACAATCCGTCCTTAACATTAAACATCCTTAAACTGTCTTTTTCACATCCTGCATCATGTGGTGCCCCAAAAAGTCTTAAAATATTACATGCAATGTTTTAAATTGAAACTAAATTCAGATTATAATAAAACACAAAATGTTGGTCAAAAATAGTAGCACATTAGGTCAAATCTTCTGTTATGAATGAGCAGACATTACTGGACTCAGTCATTGTTGTTTACCATGTTGGCAGTACTTCTCTAAAAAGGACTAGACAAGCTGTGTATGCACTGTGTCAACCTAAAGCACACAAATGCATACATTAGAAGGGGTGTGTACACAAACATTTGGACATACTGAATGTCCCTCTTATGAAGAATACAGTGTATCTAAATTCTGTTCTTACCTTTCTTTGGTGATGATGTCCTGTCCACTTGGGATGGAGCAGATTTGCTAACATCAAAGGTTGTCTTCATTTGCAGAACTTTAATGCTCTGGTTTCCAATGTCAGACCCCAGTTCTGTTGTATTTGCTCTTCTGGTTTGTGGTGACCTTTTTTCATGCAACTGGTTGCTTTCTCTAATGAGTTCAGAGACAGGTTTGTATCTGGATAAACCATTTCCATCTAAAGTGAGTGAGTCACTGCTCAGGATGCTGGAAGTAGCTGGAACGTCGTCTCTGTTAACAACTGAGGCTTTTTTATGTTCCTCTTCAGCCACAGTTTTGTACATATGTGGTTCATAATGACATTTGTCATATTTTACAGAAAAACATGCTGTATCTTTTGAATTGGACCCTGTGGGTGGCAGAAGATTCTCCATCTCAGTGGGAACAAATGGATTTGGAGGTTTCTTTGGTACTGGTGGTGGTGGACCTTTAATTTTGGCCTTTCTTTGTAGGATATGTCTCACCTGAGATATGTCTAATGTTCCTGGTTCTTTTTCTAAAGGAACGTTAACTGTTTTTGTCCAGTATTCCATATCAGGAGGAACTCCTTCATCATATAAATCTGGAAACCTTAGAGGAATATCTACTTCTGGATCAAAATCTCTGGACATGCACATGTAGGAGTGTGGTTCTGGTGCATCTGGATAGAATGAAAACATGTTAAGGTTGGTTGGGAACTTGTCAAAGTCATCAGTGCCAGACTCTAGTGCTGCCTCTCTTCTACCCATTTTGATGTTTTGCAAGAGATGCTCAGAATATCTCCTTGGCTCATCTTCTGCATGTAAAGCCTTGGCTGTGACAACCTTTCTAAAAGGGTTCTTTGGCTTCTTTGGGACTGGAGGCGGCGGTCCTTTAATTTTAGCTGTTTTTTCTATTGGAGGAGCCAAGAGGTCGGAAATCATGCTCTGGATTTCAGTTTGTGGGACAAACAAATGGGAGACATCAGATGACATCCTGGCTCCTTTCTCAGGTAGCTTGTGAATGTGGGGTGGGGGTGTAACAACAGCACTGAAATACAGAGGCTCTTTTTCACATTGTAGTGAAGCAGTCAGGGTCTCAATGTCATCAATATCACCTGGGAAGGAAACAGATCTGGAGTGAGTTACAGCACAAGACATGTTTAGTTTTTAACCCTTAAATGTACATTTACATTCATGACACTTTTATCCAGAATGACTTACAGTTTCAGGCATGTTACATCTGAAGGTGACGTAGACTTAAAAGTCTAGCCCACGGACCTTAATGGTACAGTGATGGGGTAAAGCCCATCATACCTTGTGGGACACAGCGTTGTTAACATCTACACTATACCAACTGCTATAAAAATGTATGAGTGACATTTTGTTTTGAAGAAATAATATTTAAAATAAATTACAAATTGATATACAGTAATATAATGAATTTATGGTTTCTGTTGGTCCATGTGTTTTCTGAATTTGCCTGAGCACAAACATAGAGTAATGATTACTATTAACTATTTGCAAGGGTGGTCTTAGCCTGTTTGGTGCCCTGGGCAAACAACCCCTCTGGTTCCACATTCATAATATATATTGTTATTATTGATAATAATAATAATAATAATAATAATAATAATAATAATAATAATAATAATTGGTCCAATACAATTTCTGAGACATTTTCATAATAAAAAATTTATTTGTTAAGCATGGATGGGATATTTGGTTCTCCTCTTGTTTATTAGTTTATCATTACCTATGTTTTACCTATATTACCTACTAGGGCATCTAAAAATATATTGTGAAAAAGTTCCAATATTTCTTCACCATTTCATTCAAAAAGGTAAACTTCATATCATGTTGAATTCATTACACAAAAAGTGAATTATTTCAAGCCTTTTTTGTTTTGTTTTTATTTTAATGTTGACTGGTTGGTCTTATAGGTCATGAAAATCAGAAATCAAACATCTGAAATTATTCGAATATTTAATTTGGAGTTTGAGTAAACTACAGTTTCAACATTAAACAAAGAGGAATACAGACAAAAGTCATTAGTAGTGTATCTACAATGAGTCACACTAGCAGTGACTTTGCCTGTGACTTAGCCTAACAACAAAAATGCCAAAAAAGGGTTCCTTGGATCAAAGCCTTAGAAGAACCACTTCTGGTTCCCCATAGAACCTATTTTTTGAGCATCTTCACCTACCTGCTTTGGTCTCATCCTCATGGTCATTTGGCTCAAGTCTTCTTTTCTTGAACATCTCGCTTGTTCTAACAAGAGCTTCTCCACCACAGCCAGCTGGTGGCTCATGCAGCAGTGAACCATTAGTTCTTCCAGTTAGATCCCTTTGAGGAGCCATCTTAACCTGCACTGAAGGAGAATGGACAGCTGTTTGATTAACTGGTTCACGGTCTCTTTTCGCACACAGTGACACCGCTCCAGACACTCCTACTTTGGCTGTGTGAGGTTCCATAATTGGGACTCTTCTATCCATCAACTCAGCCAGACGATGAGTACCAGGTGGTACAGTCATTGAGCCTTTGTCCATATGAGTTGGTGCCTCCTTTCCATGTTTGAGCATGTACATGTCCTGGTTTGTTGATGCCATGGTAAACTGATCAGTCAGAAGATCATTTTGGTTCAAGTCTGAATGGAATGTGCTATACCCTTTTAGATCAATGTCCTCCTCAATTTTCAACTGGACTTCCTGTGGACTGTTGGAGTCTGCAATAGCCCCTGGATCAGAAGCTAACAAGTCATATAATGATGATGACTCTTGTTTTGAGAAGTCCTTCTGACTTGACTCAGGGTGGTCAGAGTTAATGTTCAGCACTCTGTCCTTACCTTGGTCTAAACTGCCTTCTTGCTTTCCTGATCCATTCATGCCTGTTGCAGGGATAGGATTGTCCATCTTTCCTATAGTACACTGTGTGTTATTCATAGTTTCTTCTTCTCTGTGTCCACTCATAGACCAGATATCTTTAGTCTCAAGAAGTACAAAGTCATCCTCTGTTGAACTGGATGGAAAACAAGTTTCAGACATGTTTGTCGAGTCTTTGGGTTGACAAAGAGTTTTGTTATTCATTTCCTTTCCATGATCAACCCCTTGCTGTCTTGCAGTGCTAAAAGTGGTGGGGCACTTCAGAGTAATAGTATCCGTTGAGAGCGACTCCAAGCAACATAGATGGCCAGTCAAGGGCAGTTGTGGATCTGCTTTCCAGGCATTCCCAAACACATTCCGGCCCACTTTGTCTATAGTTGTCTTTCCACTCTGGTTGGTAGAGGGCTTACAGTTGTCAGCGGTATATGATCTCACTGATTCCTGAACAGAACAGCCCTCCAGCAGAGGATTATGTGCTTGTATATTTTCCTGGTCAGTTTCAACAAAGCCAGTACTTAGAGATCCTGTAGAGTTTGTGCTGTCCTGTTCACTTAGCATGGACTGAAACTCTTCATCTTCTTCCTCACTCTGGTTTAAGACATCATGGTTATTCACAATGCAGGTGGGATCCTGTTCTTTCACCAGGACTTTGTCCTGTTTCTGTCCCATTCCCTCTGCGAAGAACCACAAATCACTTCATGTTAGCGTTATCAGTCCAACATGCCAGGCTGGTACCTTTATGTGACGTTTCCCCCTGTCCTATCTCATTCTCTCCCTTGTTGTCTCTCTCATCACTCTCCTTCCGGAATGTCACAACCTCTATAATTAAATGGCTCTCAGAGCAGCCAGTGAGTCACAGAACCAAAATGGTAACAGGACAACTGGCCCACTAGACGGGTCACCAGGTGCAAAGGTCACATTAAACCTGACAGGGGAAAACCCACAATCTCTAAACATATCTCATGGTTCGTGACAAAAACATTCCAGGACCATCAACAGGCATGACAGACTATACTTGGAGTGAATTTTAGCTAAAAGATATTGCCCTAAATGTGGCAAATGTTTGTTTACAATGCTGCCATGAGTTTCTTCAGTTGTACAGAAATACTTGAATTTCTAGTTTAAGAATATATAATAAAATCAACAAAATTAGTAGTCTTTTTTGGGGGTGGGGGAGGGAGGATTCTTACATGAAAAGTAATGTGTTTCTTACATTTACTTTGACTTTTATTTTATTGCAGACAGTATGAACCCAAAATATCAAATCTTCTGTCTAGTCAACTTTATTTCATTTGTTAATATACATCTATTCCTGCATTTCAGACCTGAAACATATTCCAAAAACGTTGAGACAGGTGCAATTTAGGTCTAGTAATGAGAAAAAAAAACCTAAATATTGATGTGACAGGGGAAGTCAACAGGTGACCATAAACATGATATTTGGTACAAAAGCAGTATCCACAAAAGGCCCTGAGGACCAAAAATGAACAGAGGATCTCATGTTTGTTTGAGATTATCTCAAAAAGTTTAAGAAAAATTTTTAAATATGTAAAAACAATGTTCCTCAGAGAAAGACTGGAATAAAAAAGTCAAAGTAAAAGTTCAGAAACACTTTTTTATGGATTTTACATAATATCCCCACTTCTTCTGATTTGGGGTTGTACTTCAGATATGTCTTTGTATATTTTGATTTCCATAACTTTACATAAAAGGAAATGAGCCGTTTCATTTCAATATATGGACTGTATAGACTGAGGAGTGAACTGTAAGCTTTGAAATGTAGTAAATTAACAGCAACTGTACATTAAAATGTACAGAAATGTGTTCTCTGTAGAGGATATATGTTCATTTAGAAAATCAATAAATTATATCATTTGACCAGGTGTGCACAAAATTTTAACAAAATGAGGTTATACCTCATATTAATTCATAAACATTTAAGGCACCCGCACTCCAGAGAGCCATTTATGTATTTCATATTACTAACTGGTCTACACTAGAATACAGAGCTGCATGGTATAGAAGCCAAGTTAATGCAATGAGTCATGTTGGTCAAAGGAAATTAAGTTATTATCTTCATTAAATATGTCAATGTTATATTTCTTCAGACATGAGCATGGATGTAGGCCTTTGACCTTTTGATCCACCTCATCTTCAGTGCTGTTAACAAATCAGATGCAATATGAGATGATGGATATTCAACAGAAGGACAACATGGAACAGAGACTCCAACACTGAACTGAATACTGCAGTAATGTGATGTTATGAATCATAGTCTCAATCACACTCACGTCTACCCCCATAACAGCAGCTGGAGAGTCTTTCCAGCTCGTTCAGCATTCTGTTGTGCAAAAAATTATTTCTGATTTCACCAGAATGACCAGTTTAGTGTCACCAGTCTGACTTTGGGCATTTATAGTGTGCACTTTAAGACATAGAAACATAAACTTCAGAGAGCCTTAGGGAAACAATACTAATCTCTTTCACATCTGTTCTTTTTTGTTGTTGTTGTTCAATACCATTATGACATAAAATATGCTGATTTTTACAACCATGTAAAACCAGTAAAAGAGCAATAATTTTTCCTTAAAAAATTAAACAGCCATTTTCATTTTACTTGTCACAGCTAAATTATTGTTCTTTGTTTCTTCTTTCTGTGCTCAAAATTGTAAACACTTTCTTCTCTTATAGCTTTCGAGTAACTTGCATAAAATGTCTCAGGATCATAGATCCTATATCGAAACAGTTCTAAGTGATCAGACGTGTGGTTTGTGTAAAAATGTAGTTTAAACATTGATTATTTCCCTTATAGGGAAGTGTTGACATTTAAATTTCAACTATCACTTTCTCACATATATATAATCCCCCCTTCTCTCTGTGTTCCCCCTCTTATATTAGTTATCATAGCAACAACACAGCAACCACTTAGCAACAGTCTGGCAACCACTTAACAACAGCCTAACCCAACCATTATAAGCTGGATTTGACCAACCAAATTAAAAGCACTGGTTAAATTAAATGTCTTTCTACATGAAAGCAAGGTAGCACATCCTCTACACAGAAAATAAACTCTCACATTCCTAAAAGAAAATCACTGACTTGAACTTGCTGTTCCAGCACACAGATGTTCAGACTGAGATTTGGGGAATTTGGAAGCACCTCTTGATAGTGACCACTGCTGACTGGAAGCACCAGACATGCCTTCCATGACAGAGATGCTCCGGCCCAGACGTCAGTCTGTAAGTATTTGACCACTATCAAAAATCACCAGTTTTATCTACACACTGTTACAAAATAATAAGTGTGGAAATATTATGTTTGACCTGTGTTTTGTGTAATTAGTATGAATTATTTTTCTAACCTCTTATCTCTTGGAATTACACAGGATGTTTTTGTTACTGTGCCTTTAAGACTAATGTATGTAAAGGACCCCTCTTCTGAATAGATGACCTGTGTTGTGCTTTATTTAAAAAGTACTTTAGGCTAAAATACTTCAGTGAGGGTGGAGCTAAAATGCTGTAGGCTGAATAGGCTATTTTGGTTTCCATGAGATGACTCTTTGCAGTTTAGTGTCTATATGAACTGAGAAGATTTCCATCTTTAACAGTGTTTACATAGTATATGAGACTCATTTGTTTTAAAGGGAGGAAGGACAGTTTAGTTTTCTATGATGCATGCTCTTTAAAGTCAGTAAATAAACTGTAACTATATATTCAGATTCGTTTTCTGTAGAGGATATATTAAGTTCACACACACACACACACACACACACACACACACAAAAAAAAACATAAAACATGTACGTTAATCAGGGGTGCACAAACTTTTGTAGATAGCTCATATTTAATATTAAATAATACTGAAGCATGACAATTAAAGTGTCATTTATGTATTTCATAGTAATAACATCTATACTGAAAAATAAAGCTGTGTGGTATAGAAGTCGATTTGGTACATTGAGAGCACTGAGATTAGTCACGTGGGTTACTGGACTGTAGAAATAAGTGCTTTATCACTGACATTCAGGACATACATCGCTAGACCTGTGTGGTGTTGAGAGTAAGAGGCAACCCATGATACCCTACTACCTATTATCTAAAGCCATGTCTCGTGAACATAATTGTCCAAAATAGCTTGTCAGTGAAACTGCATTACTGGAGTGGTTTTGGAACTAGCCACAGAACTTTGGTCCTCTGCTGACTATACAACATTTTTCCCACATCTGAAGAGTGAAAGTTATATAACAGTTACGTTCTGTAATGCTAATGTTGTAAAATAAATTTTATACTTCATAGTGCAGGTCCTCCACATGGGGGCAGCCATGTTTAAAATATGTTTTGTACATAATCCTCATCCAGGCCAATATGTGTCAGAATATTGGCTGTTTTAATAATATGAAGTCAAATCACTAGAGAAAATCACTGCTTTATTTTATAGACTTTCAAAAGGGTTTCATAAGACATGCATTGTAAAGGTTTAATATGAACCCATAGAAACAAGATTAAGGTAATTAGAAAGCAAGGTTCACTAAGCTTTTTCATGAAGCTAAAATGGGTTTGTAATAGTAGGGGAAGTAATAAATGGTGTAATTTAGCACTATAGCAACACATCCCTTAGCAAAAACAATACGTCGAGTACATGTTATTAAGTATACTTAAGTATAATAAAAGTATTTCCCTAAGTGTACTTTTATTTAGCAAGTACACTACAAGTATACTTACTTGGGACTAAATTGGAACACTAAGTACAAGTACATAAAAAGTAAAGTGGAAGGATACTCTATAATTAGAGTAAAATTATACAATTATAGAGTATCCTTCCAGTTTACTTTTTATGTACTTGAACTTCAATTGTTCCAATTTAGTCCCAAGTAAGTATACTTGTAGTGTACTTGTTAAATAAAAGTACACTTACAGAAATACTTTTATTATACTTAAGTATACTTAATAACATGTACTCAACGTATACTTGTTTTTGTTAAGGGATCCATGGGAGAAGTCGCATTGGTTGTTAAAAATATCAATTTTAAAATAACTTTAGTAATTAACATTCATTGCTGTAATCACTGCAAAACAGTTCAACTATCTATTTTGATATGAGTATTTAGTTAATTTCATTGTTACTGCGTCAGCACACCTGCATTAGCATTAGCTTTGGTTAAATTAGCAGTTAGCCTTCATCCATATTTTTAAGCTATTTCTCTTTTGTATTTAGCACTTAGATGTTTTTAGATTTGGAAGATCTGACACTAACTCTGTAAGTTTGTTAGAAATCTGATGAGTGACAAGGTTAACTGGTTTTGTCACTTGTGAATACTGAAGATATTGTAAACCAGGGGTGATTCTAGGAAGAGAGCTTTAGGGGTGCTAAGCACCCAGTGAGACTAGCAGCCCCGCAGACTCCAAGTCAATCACAAATAAAGAGTATTGTAATCAACAGACAAATAAACAGATTATCAATTTATAGAAATATTTCATAGAATATTGAGCTGCTGTGGGCCAGTCAGATTCAAATCACACACTCATTCTAATAATCTTATTAATATTATGAAGATCATTTACATATTCAGAGGATGTGAAGAACACAAACTATAACACAGGTTGCAAGTGTGTTGCTTTCATTTTAAACATCTTATCAACAGATATGATGGTAATAAAACTGTTGAACACAAAGACATTTTAAAATAATTTTCATCCCATAGCAGCAGCTACATTCTCCACTATCTGCTTTAATATAAATAACTAAAAACAGAAATAATTGCCTAAATAATTGCACTACAATCTATAGACAGGTCTTCTTTTAGCCTTTTAGAACTACTTACTGAACTCACCTGCAAATCCTGGCACAAACATATGAGGGAAACTTGCTTTAAAAAATGACTTTTTCCTCTTTTTTGGGGGGGTGCTTGGACTCAAAAACAGACTAGAATCGCCAATGCTGTAAACGTAAGGAGATATTTTCAGATGGATGACCTCAGCTGCCAAAAACAGAATCAACTTAGGGTCTTGCTATACAATACTATTGGTAATGTAGCTATTATTTCAGTATTTGTGTAAATATAAATATAAAATATAAATATTTATTTATTTATTTATTTATTTATTTATTTTTGTGATATTGGCTGACAACCAAGTTTCCTTTCTGGCCATAAGCAAAGAAGTGATGGCACAATTCTGGTCCACATTTACTACTTTCATTGGCCCACATACTGCCATGCACTGACAGTGATGTCTCTCTAAATGGTTTCCATAAAACAGCTCTGGATTATCCCCACATCTCAGAAATTGTATACTTATTTGTCCGGCTATAGATTAGCCAGTTTTGGCCTAACATTTCACATTGTAGGTAGTATTTGGTTCCAGAATTCAAAAGCCATGACAAACCTTAAACCTGTTACAGCCGTGCCAGTTTTGGCCCCCAATACACTCATTATTGTCATAAATGATCTATAATTGCCTTTATTTTTCTATATTTGGTCCAGAATGGCCTGCACTCTGGGTTTTGTTTAGTTAAAGTTTTACAATATTTTGTATTTAGGCACAATGCAGTGTTAGATGTTTTAAGACATTTTAAAGTCTTTTAGTAGAGAGTACAAACAGTTAGGAAATATACCTTTATTAAAACTTAAACATAATCAGATATTGCAATGTATTTGGAAAATATTGTGATTGAATTTGATCAAGATTGGCCAATACACAGCCTTTCTTCTTCTTACTTTACTAAATGCAGCCGTTCATATATTTAAGGCAATATTAATATCTTAAGCCAAGTTAATATTTCAAGGTAACTTTTTTTTTTTTTTTTTTTTTTTTTTTTTT
>BRDA01013457.1:39460-56241 GCA_036984385.1 Crenuchus spilurus | reverse complement strand
ATATCTCCTATTCTAGTGATTAATAGTGTTTATTGAGGTTGTTTAAGGACTAATATCTCCTATTCTAGTGATTAATAGTGTTTATTGAGGCTGTTCATGGACTAATGTCTCCTAGTGATTAATAGTGTTTATTGAGGTTGTTTATGGACTAATATCTCCTATTCTAGTGATTAATAGTGTTTATTGTCCTATTCTAGTGATTAATAGTGTTTATTGAGGTTGTTTATAGACTAATATCTCCTATTCTAGTGATTAATAGTGTTTATTGAGGTTGTCCTGGCTAATTTTCACACTCCTAATCAGATCCGTCCACAAAACACTAGCTTAGTCTCTCCTCACCTCTCTGTTTAATAGCTAATGTGTAGTGAGAGTTCTGGTGGATGCTGACCCTTTGGTGGCATTTGAGGTGACTGATGTCTGTTCCAAATGTCAGTGTTTTGACTGAGGGTTGTAGAAAAGTTATGAGTGACTGTGTGTTTCTGTGATTGTCTTTTTCCATGATTACAGTATATGAATGTGTGCTAATGAGTGTCTGCCCCTCTCTCTCTCTCTAGACTCTGGTCGAGAGCTGGTCATTACCGACCCTGTGGTAAAAAGCAGAGAGCTCTTCATCTCAGACTATGTGGACACCTACCATACTGCGGCCCTCAGGTAACACACCTGCTGAATAATTGCGCTGGCTGATGAGTCATGTCTGCAGTTGCCCGCTGTAGTGCACTCCTGCTGTCATGCTTAGTAATGCCTAGAGCCTTTCAGTTAATACAATTGGAGTTTTTCAGTGTAGCTCTTTAAAATGATGACGTAAATCATAGCTCAGAGCAGTCATGCTTTTTTTTCTTCCACAGTGAAGCTGGAGAATGTAGTCAGAGATGGTAGTTTGTGTTATTCCTAGTCCTTCACTGGTGGCACACGAACAACCACCACCACCACGTCAGTGTCACTGCAGTGCTGAGAATGATCCACCAAAATAACACCTGTTATGTGGTGGTCCTGACTGTTAAAGAACAGGATAAACTAAGTATACAGAGAAACAGTCTGTTACTGTAGAAATATGGTCAGTGGAGCTGATATGACTAAATATAACGTGTACCTAAAGAAGTGGCCAGTGAGTGTAGATCTCGTCTTGCCTTCATTTCGTTCCGTCTCCCTCCCTTCCATTCCACCCCTCTGCTCTTCCTTTCCACCCCCTTAACTCGAACCATCTGGAGGCAGCGTAGAGAAGCACACACAAAGCCACAGCTCCGAACCACTGATTTCAGGGCAAATTAGCTGCAACTTCTGCTGCACAGAGGGCCCTTTGATTTGACTTATTACAGGGCTTTCGATAAACTCCGCGAATTCCGGGAGCGTGATGTAATGCTCCGCTCTGAGCCTTTCGTTCCTTTCATCTTCTGAAGAAGGTATTGTGTCTACGCCGAGCGGCCGAAACCACAGTGATGCTTATTATTTTGATAGGCAGAGGCTGGAAACATAAAGCGGCGCGTCAGGATGCAGTTTGCAGCACACAGTTGCTCTAGTTTGCAAATCAAAGCGTGAAGGTTTGAGAGGGCGGCTCCTTTATGATATCTGCTGCCACTTGTTTGACTCAGAGTGAAACGATGGTACATAATGTCTGGAACAATGAATACGGGGCACTCGGGTGATACTGCAGCACAGCCGGTCGTAAACACGGGGAAGCATGTTTAGTCAAATCTCAACCAAAGCTGTTTGCTTTAACCTTTACAACCCTAGTTATTAGTCTGAAGTCTTAAATATGTCTCAAATGTCATCCGTTCAGAGGTACAGCGCCGCACCAAGAAATTTGAATATTATACGTTTTTGTTATATGTGACCCCGGCAGGGAAAACCGGGTCTTTTTTTTTTCTTTTTTTTTCTTTTTGAATATTTGTAAAGAGTGCTGTTGGAGGAAGCCTCACACAAAGTTTCAGCCCATTAGCTCTCATACTTTCAGAGATGGAGCATTCAGAGACATAACATACTGAACCTCAACTCAGTTTATTTGTGTCACAAGACATTAATACACCAGAAACGCTTAAAATGTAATCAAAATACAGTAAATCCAAATATAGCAGAAATGAATACTGAAAGACGATGCTGGCAAAAATGGCTCTGTTTACATTAGCTGAAGACATCTGACCTGCTCACGTTTAGTGGATGGATACATGAGCTCAAACACATTTCTGCACTGAAGAGAAGTAGTTCAGGAGCCGAATGACACCCAACAAGCTTGATGTAGTAGTTCTACATCAGGATTCAAGGGGTCACAGAAACCCGTTTTTCGGGAAAAATTCAGCAAATTTGCTAAATTGCTTACTGCACAAAAACAACTTTTTTGTTGAATTTAACTTTTGTTTTTGATCAAAACGTACTACGATAGATATTTGAGACTATTATCTTTCATTTACAGCTTTAAAACCGAGCGGTTAAGTTTTGTGGCTAATGTGACGGGCTGAACGACACCATATCTCTAAGTTGCCCAGCGACTTTGGCCTGACGGCATCACATATTAGTTTTTTATATTCATTACATGTAATGTTACACATTTCAGGCCTTTTTTTATTTATTTATTTTTTATGATGATCGATATGACTTCAGAAATCCAGAATATCAAATTATTCTTTATATATTTGAGTAAATTATTATACAAACTGTATCAACATTAAAACATAAAAAGGCTTAAAAACCGCCACTTTACATTAGATTAATATTTTTTAAAATACATTTAATTAAGTAATGGACACAAAATAATTTTTTCACTATATTCTAGTTTTGGAGATGCAGTGTTATGTTAACTTGCTGCTCATCTTGCCAGAGAGATGTCATTTGACTGCTTGAAGATTCAAGCTTCTGCAGTGATGGATGTTTAGTGATCGATATGAACATTTTATCTGAAACATCATAAACATTTTAGAATCCCTGGATGTGGATCACGGTAGTGAAGATTTTTGGGGTAAATAGTTCCAACGTTTTGATGAATCAGTGACAGGGATGACCAACCAAAGCCCTCAAAGTGAAGACATGGTTTATCTGTACTTGAGCAAAGAAACTGAGATGTAACTGCAGAATTAAAAGCACTTTTTTAAGTTTTAGTGTTTTCTAAACTGGATTTTAATTGCTACTTCAGTTCTGCTGCTAGCATGTGTGTGTTGGATGGATGTGTGGAGGCGTCTTGAGTTGTAAAAGGTGTCATTTTGCTCCGTGTTGTAAGAGTTGAGGCGTGTATAATGTAGTAACAGTGCACATTCGGATGAGAACCACTCATTTATCTTTGCCTGTTTTGTGTTCCGCAGGGGGAAGTGTAACATCGCCCACTTCTCTGACATTTTCGCTGCCAGGGAGTTCAAACCACGAATCGACTCCTTTTTCTACATTTTGGGATATAACCCAGAGACCAGGTAAGTGAAACCAGGCCCGGTCTTCTGCTGGTGCACCACTCACATCATGTGACGGCATTTTGTTGCTTTGAATGGGATTTGTAGTTAAGCTTTAGTCATGTGATTTCCATTATCCTAAATTCCCAAGCACACCAAGTTCCTAAATTATCCTAAATTCCCAAGAACACCATTTTCTATGACTTTTATTTGTGAAGAATATTTTTTGTTCAAGCCATTTGGAGGCTATTATAAATGCCACAAAGACGACTTCTTAGGACAGTGTCCCCACGTTATAGCTCCGTTTGGGTGTCTCCCACAAGTTGACAGTGATTTTGTAGACTTGAGTACAGTTGTTTAGTCTCCACCAGAAGCTACAGACATTCACAAAGCATCATGAAATTTTGAGGATATATATGATGACTTCACTTCACTTTTTATAATCACTCATTATAATTAAAAGCAATCCCAAAGCTCCTCATCTCCATTTCCCAGTAAGGCAAAATGTTAACGACGTTACACCTATATTACTGTTCCTGAGCTTTTGGATAGACATGGCAGCTCCAGAGAAACAAAATAAAGACAGAACGCAGAAGATTTCCGACAGGTTGGGAAATCGAATATGTTTTCCCTGCGTTCCGAGGGAAGTGTGTGTTTAATTTGTCAGGAAACAATTGCTAATGAAGGATTATAATGTTAAGAGACATTATGAAATGAAGCATCACTCGGGTCAGGCACTGGTGTTGAACGAGAACAGAAGTGGAAACGACTAGCAGCTCAACAAAAGCAGTATTTTGTTCTAATCAAATGCAAGAAAATGCAAAAGGATGAACTCGTAGCCCAGCACGGGAACTTCAGGGTTGCCAGGTTTGCAGTTTTTGTGTAAAATTTGGCTTTAAAAAAATGCAGTTGTTGAGCTGGTAGAGTGTTGGTTTGTGGACTACTTTAAAAATGCACCAAAAAACCCTTATAGTACAACTATAGAGATACGAGTTTGTGGCTTGTTACTGCATATTTTTTCACCTTTTGGCTCCTAGCAAGATATGTTTGGACACCCTGTTTTAAGCATATCGAAGCCCTTTATTTACAATGATCATATGTCTCATGATGCCTTGCACAAAACTTGTACTGTAATCAGCACTTGTACTGAGGAGAGTAATCAGCTGTGCTAAAATCTATAAACTCACTGTCAACAACAACTGGAAGACGAACTGAGCTCAAAACTGGTGACACTATCCTACCTCACCCTTCTGCTATAGAGAATAGAATATCTGGAGCAGCTGACTTGTGGAGTTTTGAATAGTCTACACACAGCTAGAACAAAGAATGATCCCCAAACATTTGGGTGGTAAAGTAAATACAACTCAAGCTGCAAAATAAGTAGGTTGACCTGTGCTGTTGATGACACAGCTGTTTACACTGATTCTCAAAGCTTGCTGGATGTCCAGATCAGAGCACCTTGTAGTGAGAGATATTCAAATGCCCTGTTATAAGTGTTGAAAGAAGGCCTCGTGTTATACCTTTATATTATACTTGAGAAGGTAATGTTCTTTGTGCAGCATGTAAAGCTCGGTGTGTTTTAGCTTGTGTGCTATAAACTAGTCTGTTTCATACCTTCCATTTGAACTACACAGGGTGCAATTAACACTAGCTGTCAACCCATTAAAAGCTCCCTGTTGTCTCACTTTCCTGCCGAAGATTAAATTGGCTGCTTGCAGCTTTTTTTGGCCAGTAGATTCTGCAAGTGAAAGAAAAAAATTCCCACTTCCATGGAAACAGGCACATTAGAGTGTCACTTACTTGGTTAGATTGTGCTGGAGAAATGACTTAATGTGTGGCCGGTTACTGTTTAAGTGTTAACTAAAGGCAGGATTTAGTCTAATTTATGTGCGTTCCTTCCCACTGCCAGCTTTTTAGAGGGAACATGCTCTTTAATCATTTTCATAGAAATGTTATCTGTTAACTTGGCAGTAAAGTGAAGTATGAAGCTATCAGCACGTCAAGCTTTTATAAATATTGTTTTAATTTATTGGTGATGTAAGCGGTTGTTGTGTAGCTGACGGACATTGAAAGTGATGTTAGCTTTCAGTAGTGACGTTTATGAAACGAGGCTTTGCCGCCATTATTTTTTTTATTATTTAGTGCACAGTATGTCAGTGTCTGGTTTTTTTATTTGCTAATACAGTACAGAAAAACTTAATTATTGCCCCATATTAAAATTAGACTGATAATTCCAACCAATTAATTATTTGTCCATTTTTAGTTTGTACAGTGGAAATTTCACACATTTTTTGCTTGAAAGATACTATAGCTGTACTTCTAGTGATTAATAGTGTTTATTGAGGTTGGTTACAGGCTAATATCTTTTATTCTAGTGATAATGTTTATTGCGATTGATTATGAACTAATATCTGTTCAATTTGATTAATAGTGTTTCTTGAGGTTTTTTTATGGACTAATATCTGTGTTATGATTTGTGATACTGTATTGATTCTCAAAGTATGTATTTAGAATTTATTGTTTGTGTAAAGATTTATGTTCTGTTTAAACCCCCAGCCACTAGATGAAAGTGATGTTATCTATCTTCAGTTATTAAATGTTTCCACTCTAATGGCAACAAGTAGCATAACGATGTACCAGTAAGGTTAGTATTAACAGACCAGGCTAAATAGTAGTGTTACCACTGATGGCTGATTGCTTTGCTTACAGTATCACTATCACAATATGTTAAATCGTAATTGCCAGATGCTTGCAAATATATAGCATAATAATAATAATAATAATAATAATAATAATTATAATAACAACTAGAAAGGGAAAGTTCGTGAACGAACTTTGAAATTGGCTTGAAAAAGCCTTTTTCAAGCCAATTTAATAATAAATAAATAAATATTTTTCTAAATAAGCTCAGATAGACTCTATAAGCAAATTTTTCAAATGCTGTATTTATTGGATTTACATTTTTATTAATTTAACTAATTCGTTTTTCTGTCAAGTGAAGCGGTTGTTTTTCCACAGATGGAACAGTGATCATATGCGTATTTCAATGGCTTATGCTGATATTTAGAATGCAGGGTGGCTGATGGCTAATATATAGCCACGCTGTACTTTTTTGTTAATTGATATTTTATCTGCTAAAATAAAAATATAAATATAAGAAACAAAATATTTGTTGTCTTATGACGGACGGGTTTCATGTCTTTGTGTACCCGTAGTGTAGAGAAAGTGATACTAAAATTGTTCTAGAGTAGTCACAATGATGAGGCTGCCTGCATATGTGCCTGTAAATGAGCTGCTGTTTGTTTACCAGCCTTATGAATGCAGGCCGATAGTGTAAATGTAATCGTCTGACGCCAATTATCTGAAAATGGCAAGAAGAAAACAGTATAAACACTAATGAATAGAGTTCACCTCAACTGCACAGTGAGATCATTCAGCCAAGAAAACCAGGAATATGTTAAAGCAACTTTTGATGCAGAAATGTGAAATTGCTTTTGAATATTTTATTTTTTAAAGCACCAAATAAAAGCGTAAACATCGCTGCTTTGTAAAGATAAGAGGCCTCCTTTGTGCATATCGGCGAAAATTTTTTTTCTCTTTTTCTCTAAAGTGCTGCAGTTGTCAGTTTTGCAGGTTGGGGATTAAAATGTGAGTCGGCCTGAACTCTGGGACTGAAGATTAGCTTTAGTTGTGGCTGTTTTTTCATATGCAGATTCAGGAGTGTGTCAGCATAGCTGTGTATTGTTCTGTGTGCTTGTCCCTGATTTAATAGAAGCTCTTGTTGAACCTGTGGGCTATTGTCATGTTGTACATGTGAACTATGTTTATGGTGTGATCTAGGGTTGTGTGATGTCTGTGTAACTGAGGTATGAAGATGAATACATTGTAATAGATGATCATTTTGGTTGAGGGAGAGTGGAGAGTGGGTACTGCAGCCTTCTATTTTGAGAAAAATCTAAAGGAAAAAGTCAGTTTTACCACTTTGTCATTGTTCATTTGTTAAACTTGAAGTTAATATTGTGTTTTTATACCTTATGTAGTTGTTAAGGGATAGATGCTGGTTTTGTGCACTAGCCTGTTAACCGCAGTGTTACTTCTTCACTGCAAAGCACTCTTCACTTAGAAATAAAAGAAAAGTTGGCTTTAAAATGGAAACGTGAGAGATATTTGTTTGAAGAAGAGGTGCAACAACAAGCGAAGAAAGTGAAAGTAAAACTCAGTCACAGAGACATGCCAGGAATGACACCCGCTGTTGGGTGTGGCATCACAATGTTGGCTTGACATCATATCACTCAGACACTGACATGGTTGGCAAAACATACATGACATTACAGATCCCTACCAGCTACAGCTCTTGAATCTAAAAGACAGTCTATTAATTTTGTACATTAATTTTAAATATTTACATTGACTATTTTTTTGCCAATATCAGAACTAGTCGTTAACCCTTGCATTATTTGATTTAGCCTTATATACCACGTTAAAATGTTTTCAATGACAATATCTGCTAGTTTATAGGGTTGATGTTTTAGTATTGGCATAAATATTGGACAATAAATCATTCTAGCTCTAAACGTAATGAGTTTATTGCCAGGCTTGTATGTGAGAAGATGCAACCAGTGTGGTTTGGTTTTGTGTTACTGTAACTTTGGAAACTGTTTGTGGAGACCAAAAGCAAATGAGGCTGCAGCTGTGGTTAATTTTAGGATTTATGGCTCACTCTCACGAATGTGCAAATAAGATTTGTGCATTTCTGTAGTACGGCTGCTTGGTTATGACGGAAGTAATAAATATAATGATTTTGGTCAATATTGAGCTCACGATTACTCATGGAAACATTTATTGAACTTAAATAATAATATTAAGAAGCCTAATTCAAATTAATATATTAAAAAATTAAATTATCAAATTTGAATAAATCAGATAATGCCAAAATAAGTCATATGTAACGTGTACATGTAAATAAACAATATAAAAATAATAAATAAAAATTGAATTATGATGTGCACTTTGACAAGAAGGGAAAAAATAAATGAGAACAAAGTTAGATTGGATATTTTCTAGCACGACTGCTAAAACTAAAAATATATTTACTGAGTGTGGGGCACAGTAATGGTTTTTGATTATCTGAATTTCATAACCATTGGAAGACAAAAATATGTGTATTTAAAAAAAATAAATAAATAAAATTTCTTCTCATTTGCTACACTAACCCCGCCCCCTAATTCTCATTGGTTAAGGTTAGGGTGTTCCTGTTTTATTCTGTATTACCACCCAGGATCCATTCCCTAATTAGGTCTGGCCGCTGCTGTACACTTCTCAAAATCACAGTTTAAAACAAATTGATTAATTAAAAGGATTAATCTTTCATCCCTAAAATGCAGAGGAACCTCCACATTTTACCATGCATTGAAACACACATTAGGAGGCAGGGAGCATACTTGGCAGCCTTATCCACGGCACCCAGGGAGCAGTTGTGCATTTTGTGCATCGCTCAAGGGCACTTCAGTCATGTCCTATTATTCAAGGCATCGAACTGGCGACCTTCAGGTCACAAAACTGGTTCATTAAGCCCAGGACTGCCAGTAAATTCAACATGGTCCAGCTGGGATTGGTTTTCCCACTGGAGGTGTCGCTTCTTGGTAGCTGTTGCTATTAACAGCACCTCGACATTGACACACAAGCCATCATAAAGTCTTTATTAATATAAAATATGACGGTTAATTAAATTGTGAACACAACTTATTCACAATATTCTAATATGTTGAAGTGTGACTGTGTAATAATGAGGCTGATGAAACCGTACAAGGGGGTTTGGCAGGGGGGTGACTGACTGAAATCAGAGCTGCTCAGTGGTCGTTGCCCGGTTGTATGTGTGGGTTCCCCCTTGACTGCGCCCCATCGACCCCTCCTCCCCGCCCCTCCCCTCTCCTGTCTCCCTCCCTGCGCTGTGAGGCGCTGAGCGGAGCGGGGATGGAGCGCGGCTGCCTGGCTGTGCCTGAGCGCCGGGTCGCGGCACATGCTCAGTGCTGCTCCGCGGCGTAACGGAGACTCCGAGCGCTGAGGCTGAGGTCACGGGCACACGAGGCTTCAGCGCTCAACCTGCGAAAAAGCAGAGAAAGGAGAGAGAGAAAACGCACACAGGTGGGAGAAGGAGAAGCCTCATGTCAGACATGGACGACCTGTTCAGCCCGCGGAGGTAAACGTGTGCTTTCACCTGTTAGCTGCTAACGTTTAGCTTTAATGTTCGTCTGAGGCCGTGTCGCTGGCTCGGTTTTGTCTGTGCGGTGCTGTCATGTCCAAACGGCCAGGCTAAAGGAGCATACGCTGTGTTTTTCTATCGCTGCTGAACGAAATGGCGTTCTTAGCTAGGGCTGTGTCCCAATTTTAAAGCTAGATGTCTGCATACCTTGCTGCCTCAGTAGGCAGCAGTGAGATAAAGGCGTTTGTAACCGTTGAAAATACAGACAGAAGCCGTCAATAGAGCACCAAGCTTGCTGTTTTAAATGCAGACGCTTATGTAAACACAGGATCTGGACACGGCTTCCTCAGAAGGCACCCTGAGTAGGCAGCATGTCCTGTTTCGGACACAGCCATAGTCTTTCCGTTAAAGCGTAGCAACTTTTTCCTCGACGTTCAGCTCCGTTTATTGTTTTGGAAACAGCACCAGCAGAGCTGGACTCCATTTTGCAGAGCCTGTGTGTGTTTTCAGTGGAGCTGACATGGCGCAGAGGCTCTTGGGAGACCCGAAAGAGCTGTTTGTGCTCCTCTTTTGGTTTAGTAAAGTGAAGTTGGGACGTAAACAGCGTTTGTCTGTGTTATGACAGTGTAAGAGTCGTACGCTGATTGGGCGATTTTGATGGAGTGGGCGGGACCAGCATTGATTACTGCACTCGTGGTCTGGTCTAGTTGAATTATATACAGTGCTTGGTTTGTTTTTATCAGCTTTTGCCTTTATATTCCACATGTGTACCTTTGCAGTTACTAGTGCATCTTCAGAAATTACATTATCATGAAAATATTAATTTTATTCATAATTTAATTCAAAAGGATAAATTGTCATCCCTTACAAGAATCCAATGGTACTACCATCTCAGTAGTGTCAACAAACTTCATTTATTTGTACCATTGGTACATTTTTACCTTCATTTTTACAGAATAATGTGTTTTGGATGCTAGTTCCATGATACATTTTGTAAGGCTTTATTTATATTTATTACATGTAAAGTGACGTTTGAGGCATTGTTTTCTTTTAATGTTGAAACTGTTTGGATAGTATTTTGCTCAAACCCTTAATTCCAATTTGAGATTCAGGATTTATGATTTTAATAAGCTATGTTATACTGATTAATATTAAAGCAGAAAACAATGTCAGACAAATTGCGCTAGCTCTGAAAATCACTTTCATTGCCAAGCTTGTATGTGAGGAGGGGATGCTATTAAACAAAACTGTTACTGTAACTTTAGAAAATGTTAGTCGTGGAGGCCAAAATCAGTGCAGGCTGCTGAGCTGTGGTTAATTGTAGGATTTCTGATTTACTCTCATATGGAAAAAATTCAAGAATATCTGAACAATGTTAAGTTTTGTGGGTTTCGGTAGGAGGGCTGCTTGATTATGGCAAAAGTCATCATTGATTATTTTTCTCGATATTGAATTTAACATGATTAATAGTTGAAGCCTACATTTATTGAACTTTAAAATGTCCTATTACCAGTGAATTTCCTTCAACTTTAAATATAGATCATAATGGCTTATGAGACATTTACATGTTAAACAGACTCTGTGGTTATTTTTTATTATTCTGTTATTAAACATGTTTGCGCTTGTATATCTCTGGTTTGAAGTTAATCATATTTTTCCAAGTTAAATATCTTATCTCCTAACCTGTCTATTATGTGTATGTTTGTTCAAATTTTAGTTGCAAAGCAATGTTGAGTCTTCAAAGGCTCCTAAATAATTCATGATCATAATATTTAAAATGTGTAAATATATACAAAAACACATAGTATATAATAATAATAATAATAATAATAATAATAAAAATGAATAATAATAATAAAAATGAATAATAATAGTGATAATAATAATAAAAATGAATAATAATAATAATAATAATTTATAATGTAATAATTTTAAACATAGAGGTGCTGTCTGCATAAAATGTGGTGCTAATTTTTTTTTTTTTTTTTTTACTATTAAAATAGAATATATTTGTTTATGTAATGAGTGGTCCTCATGAGCCACTTTGCACATGTATTTAGTGCATCACTTATACACATGTTTGACTTTCTGACTTGATTGAAATGAGAATAAGTAATGACATTTTAATTACACTCCAGAAGAGAGATCAGGTTTTATGTTAAGAGCCAGACATCGAGGCCTGATTACAAACCTGCAGACACAAGATTTACACTCAGGGTGTGTTTTACTAAGAATTTATCTATTAATACTCTTACAGATACGACTGGTGAGGTGTAGGTGTTCTGTAGTATTGGGCACTGAGAAATGAATTATGCAGGAGGTTTGTTTGTACAGGTGTGGTTACCAGTGTACTGTACTCTTAAAAATGGTTCTTTAATGGTTCTTTAGTAAAAAACATGGATATATTGGAAGCCTATGAAAATGACACCATGCACAGTCTTAAACCTCTGCATGTGCACACTCTCTTAGATGGTTTGTTAGTAAAGAAAATGGTTATATGGGCACTTTGCATGGAGAGGTTCTTCAGACTGATGAATGATGTGTTGTGAATGTTCCTACATAGAGATGATTTGGAAAAAGCTCTGTATAGCAGCATTTTTCTTGATTTTTACACGTCTTGACATTTTAACAGGCATTTTTGGAGTTTTTGAGACCGCTACAACACATTCTTCATTCCTCCGAAGAACCTTTCACAGTGAAAATAATCTGAGTGTTCATGGTTCTGTATGGAACCATTTCTTTACTAAAGAGCCCTTGAAGAACCATGTCTTTGCAGCACTTGACCTGGTTTTAGTGTTGTATGTATCAGGACGTTTCTCAGCGTACCTGTACAGTAAATGACTGTTTTTAAAATCAGCTCTGTCCCGGTTTAAGAGCCGAAGCGCTTTATTAGGTTTAACAGGGAACAGACTGCTTTGCTGTTAGTCACAGGGTTGGAATGTTTTACTGCTGTGATTATTTTTGTGCTGTCGGTTTAGCTAAAAGCAGCCCTATAGCCCGTCTGCTTCTCCTTTTCATTTGCAAAGGTACTTGGAACAGTAGATTGGGCTGCAAATTTATCTTGTGCTGCACAACATGGCTGCCTGTAGATCACTTTTCCTTGCTCCGGTGTTTAGTGCTACTTAACTTGGCCCTGCCTGAAAGTGCCAAAGCAGCAGAACGTTCTGGAGCTGTGCTGGGTGATTTCTCTTCCACCCTGAAGTATTTCCGCGCGGCTCAAATGAACGTCCCAGCCTTAACTTTACTGTTTTTGGACTTAGCAGTCGATCTCTCTCGGCTCGCTTGTTATTTTCTTTGGAAGGGCGTCTCGTTTTTAAGAGCGGGGCGACTCCGCGGAATAAGAATTAGACTCTTAAAACTTGGAACAGCTAATCCTCGGACTAATCCTGCGTTTGTAAGCAGTCTGCGGGCTTTGCATCTGCCCTGCCTTGTTTGTGTCCGTGTAGAATTTCCTGACGGCGTTTATGCTTTTTGTCAGGTCTTAGTGGCCAGAAGTCTTGTTTTTGTGAAACGTACCCAGAAGGAAGGCTGTGATTTGAGGACTCGAACAGCTACCAGAGGCCCCACCACCCCCACCCCTCCAACCTTCTCTCGGCTTTCCAGCCAGGTTCAGGCCGACAGCCCGGTGATGGAGAGCGCGCGCTGCTCTGGACGCAAATCATAGTGACAGTTTCTGGGCCGCGCTCCGCACCCCGCTATATGAAAATCGGCGCCGTTGCCATGGCAACGGAGCAGGGAAGGCTTTTCAAAGGGAACATCTTGTCATTTTCTTTAATCCACTGCAGCTGGAGATCCCAACACTATTATTAAATTGTAGTTTCCATGGTTACTGAAGGGGGGGGGTATGTCGGAGGGGTGTTGTATCCGCAGCCATTTCAGGTTTTCTCTCCCCTTCACGTCGTCGGGCCTTTTGGGGGCTGTTGTACTGTACCTCTGCATGAACAATGAGACACATCATCCCTGCTTCTCTCCCTGTCTTTGTCCCTTTGTTTAGCTCTGCTGCTTCTAGACTGTATCGTATCCACACCGTGTCCAGCTCACGCTGTAAATGTGCTTTTCTGGAACAGCTGTCTGTTTAAATACAGTCATCATCTGATGTTCTCTGTGTGTTTTCTTTCATGAATGTAAGGCTTTAAGTAATAAAGGCTTTGATAGATGCATTGTGCTTGTTCTCTTAGTCTGCTAACGCTGCCTCTTGCCCTGTTGATTTTAAGGTATTACAGAGAGTCCTGTCATTTATATAAATGATTATAAAATTAGTAACTAAACTATTTCCCAAAATAAGTCTTGTAATTGGTCAGGAATGAATGTCTGTGTTTTAGTAAGCTGGTTTGACATCGTTAGGTTTAATAACATGAGTTTAATTGATTATTCTTTTATATCTGAATAAAAAAACAAGTATTAGAAAAATTCCACAAGGCAGCAAAATATAAATGTTTGAAGATTCATGTATGTTACATTATTATTAAAATTTAATAGCGTGAAATAAAATGATGAAAATGTCTAAAATGAATGATGTAGGAGACATGGATGATTGATGTGTTTTATTTTTTTATTTTTTTTAGATTTAGAGTACTGTTTTGATCCTTGTGCTTTTTACACACTTAGGAAATGAATTCAACCCAATCCAATTTAACCCAATCCATGCAGTGAAACACACATTTACACACTAGTGAACACACAATAGGGGGCAGTGAGCACACGTGCCCGGCGCGGTGGGCAGCCCTACTCACAGCACCCGGGGAGCAGCTAGAGGTTAGGTGCCTTGCTCAAGGGTACTTCAGTCATGACCTGTTGGATCTGGGAATCGAACCAGCAACCTTCAGATCACAAGCCCAGTTCTCTAATCACCAGGCCACGGCTGCCTCTCAATGTGTTTAATGTGATGTGTTTAATGTGAGTTTAATTAGCTACAGACACTGAAACACTTCACATTTTTTCTGCTAATTGTGAGACGATCACTAACACTGCAGCCGCTGAGCACAAACACAAAGCTAAGCGGCTGTATTCTGGCTTCATCGTAACAAGCACAGTTTCGTAAAGGTTGTGCTTGTAGTTTGTTGTCTTCTTCCATTTCACCACCAAACTGTGACTCTGCGGGTGAATTTGTGTTTTGTTAACCTCTGAATGTCAAACCGATGTCCAATAAATGTCTATTAAAGCTTCATTCTGGTTCCCGTCTGCGGAAATAAAAAATAGCTAATGTAGGCGTCATTAAAAATGTCATTGTTCTGTCTAAATAATTCCTTCTTTTCACTTATTCAGCTGAATGCCAAATACGTTTGAGTTACCGAATATTTGGTGCATCCCTAAAAATTGTTTACTTGAAATGAAATCTGCCCAAAGATTTTGTAACATTAGCACTAGGGGAGGGGTGCTTATTGTCCGAGCACACTCAAACTGAAATTTGTTTATGTGCTAGCTGGCCGTACGTACAGAAATGCTCTGAGCTTTGCTGATGATGTATTTGTTCTTTGCTCTTTTCTAGGCGGTTAAACAGCACACAAGGGGAGATTCGAGTAGGACCCAGTCACCAGGTACGCTCCTTTGCACTGTTTGAATATTAAACATGTTACCTGAAGCTCTGCTTACCCCACAGTCTACATGACACGCATTCAGATACACTAGCTGTGTTCGGAGTACCGGGTTGGAATACTTAACACATGTTGATGAGTCGTGCTGTGTCTGCGTGGCTCAGTGTGCATCACTTATATTCAGAAGTAGAGTGGAGGGGTTAATGGGGTTTCTTCTGCAGTGAAATGAATTTTCATATACTGTCTTTATGAAGTAGAACTGGAACTGAAAAGGCTTTGACAGATGCACACACTTGGCCATGTGTAGTGGAAATTAAATGTGGTTCCAGTGGTTTTAAATTGAAAGTGCGAGCGAAAACGGGAGACGATGAAAAAGATTGAATATCACCCGCAATTACTGTCAGATCCTTTATAGTGCATTTCCTTCCAAACATACATCAGAGTGTTCTCATGTGGAATGATTACAGTGGCAGGTCCCTCGCTCAGGACTGCTTTAAAAGTTTTCAAATGGACTATATGATATTAATGTAGAAGAGAGAAGGCTGAGGTTGCCGTGTGTTCCCGAGCTATTTAACAGCAGTCATTTAAAATATCCTTTAATAACTAAATGAGATCATGCAAGCAGTAATTGTGCTTTTGCAATATAAATCTCATATCAAACAATTATTCAAGTGTTGCACTTCTGTTGAGATCACACGTCTTTATTCAGATCGCGTTGGCGCAGATGGTTTGCCAAATGTTTTTAGTATGCATGATTATGCTTGCAAAAGACAAGTCCAAAAATACACCATCAATTGTGGAAGTCTTTTTGGTGCTGCACAGAACCATTTTACTATATAAAGAAACATTAAAAAGCATATAAACAGGCCCCGAGTGGCTCAGCAGGCTAAGACGCTGACACTATGACCAGAGGATCGCGAGTTTGAATCCCTCATGCTGTTCGTCATCAGCAGTCGAGACCCAAGAGAGCAAAAATTGGCAGTGTTCTCTCTGGGTGGGTAGATGGCGCTCTCTGTCTCTATCACTTTCACATTGCAATGCCCGCTGGCTCAGGCATCTACTGATTGGTCCATTCGGAGCTGGGAATTCTGTGCTTTCCTCCGAGCACGTTGGCTCCCCAGTGACGGTGTATCAGTGGTAGTTCGAAAAGAGGTGGTGGCCCCATCACACGCAACGGAGGAGTCTGGGACAGTGCAAAATGAGGGAGAGAGCCCCCTAGAAGATGGGTGGGTTAATTGGCTACTACCACATTGGGAGTTAGCAAAAACTTAGAAATAAAATTATATAAAAACAAAAAAGCATGTTAACACGCTTGCTTTCCCATGGCTCTATATAGAGCGTGTTCCTTTATTGAAGAAACTTTAAAAACATAGTACTGTGTGCGAACATTAGCTTTAGTACTTCTTTACCAATTCTGTCTTTGTGTTAATTGATTGATTTATCATTAATTAATAATGTAATGTATAATTAATCTATGCTTTCAAACATGGGCATCTCTGATACACCACTATCATGGTTCAGATCCTACCTCGCTGAGCGTTCATTTAAAGTGTCATGGCTAGGACAGCTGTCCTCTTCACACTCATTGTACACCGGAGTGCCCCAAGGCTCGGTACTGGGACCCCTTCTTTTTTCCATTTACACCACCTCACTGGGACCAGTTATCCGCTCGCA
>BRDA01013457.1:26931-39360 GCA_036984385.1 Crenuchus spilurus | reverse complement strand
AGAACTACAAATTGCACCTATATGGTCAGTGGAGTATAAAGGCCAATTTATACTTCTGCGTCAAACCTATGTGTAGCCGCGGACCCTATGGCGTACTTTGATGCACACCTCTCCAAAAATGCTACTACGCCTGATTCTTGCGACTTATGCCACCATAGGACTGATGTTGCGAGGACCTGGTAAATCAGCGCTTGCGGCTATATTTAGGGGTCCGAGCAACGAAGCTGCAAGGAACCCTATTTTAATTGTTCAGATTTTTATTATTCTTCCCTGACCCTACACCGCACCTCTCCAAAAATGTAACTAAGAGATGCTACAGAGAAACAGGCTCTTATACAACAATGGATCAAGTTGAGGAAAGACTCGGAGGAAGTCCGAAAATTTGAACATCTCTGATTTCTTGTCATAGTGCTCCAAGGAAGTCAACACAGCACACCAAGGAACTCAACCAGTGGCATAGAAACTCTATCCCCACCTAGTGTGTTTTCTGTGTAATTGCAGTGCAGACCAACGCAGAAGTATAAATGCATGGTACAGCGTAGGCAACGTGTTGACTCGATGCAGAAGTATAAATTGGTCTTAAATACAAATTGGTGGTTTTAATCAAGTGGCCGGTCTGTGTATATTGTCTCCTGATGGCTAGCATGGCTGCCTTTTATCTGTTTAGTGTGTAACCTTGTGTCACAGGACTATATAACAGCACCAGCTGATTGCGCCGGTGCTGTTTATTCAGGATATTTAAGAGATTTTAAACACCCAGAAAGTGTGAAAAGAATGATTTAAATACCTGTTTTAATCACTCACTATACATTTTAAATTGTGTGCCAGTTTCATGCCTAATTTTGCCCCAAAACAACTGTAAAGTTATTTTATTCTCCTGTCTGTACAAACGAAGGAAGCCTGATGTGTTAAGTGTGCTGTAAATTGTTCAAACGGGTTTTTTGTCAGATTATTCAGCACTGATTGTTTGTGCCGCGCAGCTGCCCAGCCACATGCTGGATATGAAACAGATTTAGGAATTGATAGGTAGCCCAAGCTCGCTTGTGCTGTTTGTAGTGTGACACCAACTTTCTGTCTAAATAGGCCAAACTCCCAGAGCTGCAGCCTTTTCCCTCTCCTGGAGGACATACTGTGACTGAGAATGAAGAGCTCGTCTGGATGCCTGGGGTCAATGACTGTGACCTGCTTATGTACCTGCGGGCAGCCAGGTAAACCCACCGACTTAATGTAAAAAAAAAGATACTTTTTGTTAAACTAGCTAAGTTTGCCAGTGTATTTTATTTGGGGTTCTAGGCAAAGGTGGTGATATTTAAAATGGTTAAATTTTAGATAAATTCTTGCCCTCTGCTGGTACTGACTCTAGCTCATTGTGTGTGTTTTTTCAGGAGCATGGCAGCATTTGCAGGGATGTGTGATGGAGGATCCACAGAGGATGGGTGCCTTGCTGCCTCACGAGATGACACTACACTCAATGCATTAAACACTGTAAGTTGACATTTTTATCAGTTTAATTTGGCAGAGCTACTTACAGTCGTTACATTTGGGCACAAAACTTTATATATATATATATATATAAATAATAGTTCTGCGTGATTTCCCAAACTGTGGATCAAATCCCAGTCTGCCACATGGGGGGCAACAGTATTACACATTACACTATACCAACCTTTATAATACCTGCAATGTTTACTATTATTTTCATATTAAATCCAAATGTCAGGCATTAAAAATTCATCAAGCAGGTTTATTTAACGTTTCCTGTAAAGGATTAAGCCTAGTAATGTAATATATTAACCTTTAAATGGAAAATCTTCATTCAAAATGCTACATAGTCCGGGACTACACTTAATCCCTGTCTGGGAAAGTTGCCCTTAGTGTTGAGAAATATTAATCCCAGCCTCCGGTTTTATTTTTGTATGAAAATAATCAGTGTCCTAGGCAACATGCATAAATATTAAAGTGACAGACTCTCTCTTGCTGTATCAGTGCCATATATTAACATTCCTTTCCCCCACACCTGCAAGCAGAGATGGATTTATTGCTAATTGCTCTTAGCACATTGGTTGCAATAAAAATATCTCTAAGTCCAGTATTTCTAATATAGCAACCCAAACACAAGGGAGTTGTTGGCATTGCTTTCTTCATAAATTCGATCCGATGTCAGCATTATTCTACAGTTTTATGGTGTATAAAAACATAACTCTGTTAGTGTGTTGGAGAAATGGCCAGAGAAACTACTGCAGCACAGTCTGTGCACGCTCTCTCGAGTGTTTTATGTAGATGACTGATGCATCCTGGTCTGTACTGCTCACCAAGTCTCAGTTTAAATGTTTTTTCTTTATGAAGCACTGCCTTGTTTTCTGATCTTTTCGCTGTAATGTCTGGAAAACTACACATTGTTCATGTGTCAGCAGTTCCCAGACGTTGAGTTATATGACTGATGAAAGATGAGTAGCAAATTAATTAATTATTTTCCTGATTGGTGATTGTCACAATTATTTATATATCTGTGTGTATTAGTCCTTTTCCAACACTTCTTTTCTAATTAAGTCTAATAAAATTGCTTTTATATTATACCCTTTTAAAATTTTTGTAATTGTCAGAAATTTATAGAAAATTCATAAAAATTCATGAATTTGTTTATTTTATATTCACTACATGGAAAGTGATACCTTTCAAGCTTTTTTCCCACTTTAAGTTTATGAATATATAATGAATTACAAAATGTTAAAATAATTACGAACAATTAACGTTTGTGGAAACAATTTTACAATTTTTGAGATGCATGAGAGGAATGTGATGCTTCATACCAATGAGAAACAATGAACCAATGAAAATTAATTATAGACTCCACTTAAACCACAGCAGCTTAGACGTCCCATCACCAATTCACTATATAAAGTCAACTTTTTTGTTTATTGACGAGAGATCAGATTTTTTCTGATGTAGAACTGTGGAAATGAATAGGACTTGAAGGCCCTGTGTTGATTAGCACTTCACTTCCTCCAGGTACATTTGTTTCAGTGTAACGCTGTGCTTCGTAATGTGGTTGAGTTTCTATTGCCTAAAGCTTGTGAACCATTCGCTGTCAGCAAGTTTAATTTCTCTGTTCCAGAATAGGCTTCAGTAATTACTACAAGGCTACAATCCCTTTCATCAACAGTTTAGCGTTGTACTAAATTACACATTGTTTTAGCACCATTCAGATGTTTGTCATAATTTAAATCTAGGAAAGCCTGAAGGAAACAATTAGGTCAATCCAATTAGCTCCAGTTAAGAAAGACATAATGTTTGTGTACCTTTTGTAAAAGACTGGTCTTAGTTTAGAAAGTGTTTCGTGTACATTTGATAAGTTACATCCCGAAAAGTACTAGAGCTCCTTTTATTTATTACTACCCAGGACATAAGAGTACCGTACTCTGCCTGATGGTGGCGCTATAGCACAGTGTTTTTCAGTTATGTCCTTATTTTGAAATGCAAACTGCACACACAATTTTTATACCTAATTTTGAGATTTATGACAAAAAAATCATCAAGAAAAATTCAGTACAGTGATATTGGAATTGCCACTAATTCACATATGTGAAATCTACCTTTACTACCTTTACTAATGTAGTTCTGCCATCAGAATATTCACTGAATCTAAATAATGTTGAAAACAGATAAACAGCATTTGTGTGGCTGGGAATATGACTACAAAAACCAATCAGTGCATCAATGAGTAGAATAACTACGACTCAAAATCAGTTCCCAATTCCCCCAAAAATACATTTGTATTATAAGAACTGTGAGAACTCCCAGTTTTGGCACCGTTTCATCAGTAGGGGGCTCTATAAGGGAACTTGTTCACAGCAATCAAGAGCCCATACTGCATCCTGCGTACTAACGCATGGCATGTTTGACTAGTCAGATTTCATCAGGCTTTTAAGTGACTTGTTGAACTTCTCTGGTATTCTAATTAAGGTGGCATTACTCGTGGTCATCTATAAGTAGAAGAACTTGTCAGATAGCATCTCTGACTTCATTTTTCTTTGCTGCTATTTCTCTGCACTTCCATAACTCTTGAGTTAGTCCATCCAGTTATCTCATAATAGCTCGTTAAGTAATCTCTGATGTCTGAAAGTAATTAATTTGATCAGTTAAAGGTAATAGAATAGATTGCATATAAAGCTGATTTGTGCACTCAGACATTATTCAGATTGTTCATAAATGAAACAATGAATTTTCTGACAAAGGAAACAGTTTGACATGTTATCAGACTGCTTTTCACAAAATATTAAAACTATGATGCATTTTATCTACAAGTTAGCTGATTTTCTTGTGTTTGAATGTAGTTCAACAAGCTGCTTGTTTAAGATTAAGACTATTTCTTATTTGAAGTCTTAAGATCCATGAATTAAATGCTGTAGGCATTGATATAACACACATGGGAGCTCCAGCGAAGTCCTACGTGTGCAGTATTACCCTGCAAACAATACACATTTTGAAAGGTTTAATATCCAGGCCTTCCTCAGTCTCTTTTCCGACCAGTCTTGTTTTCCCTTCGAGTAAATTTTTGTCCGAATGAACTGAAATAATCTAGTAAATGCTGCCTTTCAGACGTAATCATGAAAAAAATCATTCTGAATTTTTTTCCAGTGCAGCATCAAATATAACGTCTTTTGAACGTTTCTCTTCTTTTTTTTTTTTTTTTCTTTATCATTATGCCGACTTTCCACGGCTGAGCTGTGCTGAAGAAAAAGGGCAATTCGTCCTGGCCAATTAGGCGTCCACTACCAGAGAGGCACAGTGAAATGAGATGTCCCTGGCAGGCTTCACGCCTAATTGTAGATAAAGATGAATTGTTGAAACTCCCTCTGCTGTTTCTCACGTTTGCTCGCCTTTCTCCAAAGTCCAGCATAAACTGTCGTCTGCTTGGAGCGCAGGTACGCCTCGGGAAGAGCTCGTGCGCTGAAGGCCATTGAGATAAGCTTGCAAATTGGCGCCAACGAGCATTATTGTGACGAGCTGCGAGGTGTCGCAGGGAGAGCGAGAGAGGTGTAATTCATGGCTTCATTAAGTTACAGTGGACTGAAACAGCTGAGCTTTTGCTGCGAGCTCAATTTATTGGGCTGCCCTGCTGTCTCAGCTGAAGAGCCCAGTAGATGAGCTAAAGAAGAGCACCAGCCTGCCTCTACAGAACAGCTGAGTGTATGCTAATACTACCCTGGTGAACCTCACAGTATGTGATGCATGATGATTGCGATTCCCTCCCAGCTTTCTGTACTAAAGCGAACGCGGCAGAAAAAACGCATGAACGAATGAACTTGAAAAGCAATAAACATGGCATTTCCATTTGGACTGGGGGGGGGGGGGATTGAGAATTAATGCTGTTTGCGGTTCACTGTTTTTTGACCTTATCCCCCCCTCATTCGCAATTCCAGTGTGTTGATCATAAAGCACTCTCGGTCTGATACCTGTCTGCCTTTGACAGGCTGCTTTGTTTCAGCCTTGTGCGTGATGATCGTTGATATTGACTTCTGTATTGTGCATTTACCAAAGCAGTGAGCTGATGCTACCCCAACTTCCTCTGATATGAATTTGCATACTGTGGCAGGAACGTGAATTTGAATTTCATGGTTGTTTCACTGGGTATTATGCTTGGTTAATAATGCAAGAATACACATCTGTAAGTAAATTAATAGTAAGTACAAATTAGAGCTGGCTAACATTGTCATAGTTTTAAACAACATCTTTCTAAAACATCTGACTAAATACATGAAATGTTACTATTTAAAATATTAAAATGTTTATTGCCAGAACATAATATTGTAGCGTCCGACCGGACGTGTTGAAAGGATGGACGAGAAAGACGTTTACAGTCGTCGCTTTATTGTTGAAACTTACAATGATTGCTGTCAAGCGCAGCCACTCCAAAATAACAACCGGCTAGAGAGCCAAGCTAATATGCTAATGCTAGCACTTCGGCTGACACGCACACAGCGAGCCCCCCTCCGCCGCCTCCTCACACAAACAGATAAGCACACGACGCTCTCTCGCCCGGCCAATCACACGCTTGTCTTAAACACAACAGAGCATTTTGGCGACGCTGGTGAGGAGGAGTTAACAAGCAGCAGTATTAGACTTCTGAACTCACAGTCAAGCTGCTTAGAAGTGAAATGGAAACAAACGTTAATGCTTATCGAATTCTATCGTCCTGGCTTATCATCATCATCGAGGGAAAACTTATCGTGAAAAAAATCGATATTGTTTTATCGCCCAGCCCTAGTACAAAAGCACATTGTTTAGCATTTTACTTTGACTGTTCATCCTCATTTTTTCTTCGGTGTAACATTCTTCGTTGTACGGTTTCTGTATTTTTATGTTTTAACCCTTTAACATTTTCTGTTTGGTAGAACACATCTGAGAAACTGAATCTGATTGTGCCAACTCTACCAACCGGTAGAGGACTGTTAGACTAAAATAGCCACTACAGGTCATTAGAACTGCAAAGCTTTGTAAGCATACCACAAGGAATAAACTGGTTTATGTTCTGATTTTGCCGTGAACTGCAATCTCAACCATTTGGTAGAGGTGTATCTTAAATTATATTAATGTCTTTCCCAAAATTCCATTGCTTCTTTGTGAGGATGTTAAAGGGTTAAAGCATGTAAGCCTCTCTAGTCTAAACATAGTTGGGCTCACTGAATCGGTCCCCAGTCAAGGCAGTGTCATGGTGTGGATGGTTTCTTAGTGGCGGTTTATTTCAGGTTGGGTTAAGTCTTCCCTGCAGTGGCGTACTCAACACTTAATGTTTTCCACATTTCCAACCCAGCTGTCCAAACTGCACGACTCCATCACATTTATAGGAAGCCAGTCATACAACTGCCCAACACTTTTAGCCTTCAGCACAAACGTGTCAGTAAAGGAAGTGTTTTTAAAACAGCTTGTGTTGTGAATAAAATGTTGACCCATTCCCAACTCCTTTTTATTTCCCTGCAGCTTCATGAGAGCAGCTACGATGCCGGGAAGGCCCTGCAGCGACTAGTGAAGAAGCCTGTGCCCAAACTAATCGAGAAGTGCTGGTCTGAGGACGAAGTGGTAAGAGAAGAGTTAACTTTTTTGCTCTTTAAGCTGACAGAGTGGGGGCTGTATTGCCGGCAGTTTGCAGTCCACTGAAAAGCTCTCGCTGGGTGAAGTCCTCCAGAGCAGGGCAGCTGCATCCTGTTTATGGCCTGTAGAATAAATCTCCACCGTGAAAGAGAAGAAAGGGGAGAAAGAGTGATGGGAGTGTGCTGAAGGCAGCGACTCTGGGTGTAGGCTTGTACTGTCTGAGTTGAGATTTTAAAAATACAGATTTAAAGTCGGTTTAATTTTAGCCTTGGGACTGCCCTGGAAACTTGAGCACAGACGCTCGTTATCAGATCTGAGGTAAGCCGAGTGGTAATGATTTCATAATTATGTGAGACGTTTTTTAAGCCTCGTGTGTTTTAAATGTTTAACATGTGGCTTTGAGTCCACACCCAGAGTTACTCACTCACTCCATTCATGAAGAAAGGCCTGAAATACCCTTGCTCTTCACTCCCTCGCTCCTGCTGCTTCTGAAAACAAGTTGAGCATCTCGTAAAAATGCTACTTTCCATTCACACGTGGGGGAAAGTACCTAGAATGTGAGTGTTTTCCAGACTTAACTAGAGATGGAAGAATTGCTTGGCTTTGTATCGCGCCTGATTTTCACTTTAAATATACGTTTAGCCAATAATTTAGCAAATCCTGAGAGCTGCTGGAATCACATGATCCATATTTTGCGAGTTGCTGCAGCATTGTGCGAGGTCACAGGTCTCATTTAAATGCTAGAAGGCACTGTGGACCTCAATCACGGCTCCATTAAAGTGTTGAAAGTGCTGACAGAATATAGCCAGCCAGGCTCTTTTTACCTTATCTGACTCAACTCTCATGTTTGAAAAATGTGTAAAACGAACGTGCCGGGTGGGGGAAGCAGAGTAGACTTTTAACACCACTAACAGGATCATCACTCAGCCCAGTACAGTGAGTATCAAAACACAGCAGCGCTAGCAACAACCGCTAACCACACTCGAGCTCCACAGTGCAGTTCAGGGCAGACTCTCACAGCTGGGGCTCCGAGTTACACAACTTTTTTACATTTCCAGAAAGCAAAATACGTTTCATCTGGAGAGACAAGGCGCAGAACATCCCTGCGTGATGATTCATTACCAAGTTTGCCTGGAAAAGTTGGCAGCCAGCCCTGCCCAGGATCGTGATCGATAAGCTCCCCAAAAACGCAGATCTGGTCTTAATGAGACCGAGCTGAACTCTTAATAAGTTTGATGATTAAACATGATGGAGGCATTTGAATAAAGTCAAAGAGGCAGAACTGCTGTTAACTGGAACAAATTAAATCTTTCCTCGTTTCTCAGACGCATTATTGGGAATGTTTATGCATGCTGGATGAGGGCAGACTCCAGGGCTGTGTGCGTGCGTGCAGGTACCACCACAAGAGCTGGTGATAAGCCTCTTTAGGAAAGTGCTATCTTTTAGATAATGGCTATCGACTTTGTCAATACTCTCAATAATTCCTTCATCCTCTCCATCCTCAGCGTGGAGGAGTATTTGTAATATTATTGGTGGCTGCAAGCCCATTAAAAAGGATCGGTTACCGTGTGGTGTTATTTATTGATTGAGAGCTGGGCGTTTGGAGTGTGTGGTAAACAGTATTTTGAATGTATATAGTGTAGAGTTTGTGTGAAGTGAAGTGTGTAACAGTCTGTCTCAGATGAATAATAGAGGTGCTGGATAAATAGTGTATGAGAGGCGGCCTCGATTACATCTCTGTTGGTCTTTTTTTTTCCGCCTTGCATGTGTGTATGTGCTGCTGGAGGCAGGAGGCTGAAGCCACATCTCTCCCCTCCCGCCCCCTGTTCTGTCTGAGGCAGCCAGGCCACTGCCGCAAAGCCAAGGACACCACTCCCACTGATCTGATTTCAAGTTGTGCCTTTGCAGCTTCTCAGCCTGGAGGGACAGGTGTAAATGTACCCCTGACCTTGGCTCTCGTACCAGCTCTGCCTGCTGCTCCTCATTTATTTATCATCATCATCTGCTTTCTCTTCTCTTTCTAGCTCTCTCTATCATTCTGGCTTCTTTTCTCACCCGCTCGCTCCATCTCCGAGAATCCCTCTCTCTTCCTCTCTCTCTCTCTCTCTGCTGGTTCAGCCCTCAGGACCAGGGCCTCATTATTCCTGCTCTTTTTCCACCGGTCCTTTTTGAAATGTGAATAAAAGTGACAGTGACTGCCTCTGAAATGACAGAATCATCCCCTCTTCAGGGTCACTTGTCACCCCTCTCTCCCTTCACTGCTCCACCCCCCTCACTGCCTCTCTCCTGCTCCACCGCCTGCAGCTGCTAACATGGAGAGAGAGAGAGAGAGAAAGATATGACCATTTTTTTAAAGCTCTGTTTCTTTCCGTGCCACCACAGCAGGTTTGTATTCTGCTATATTACAGTCAAATATGCCATGAAATGTGCAGCAACCTTCTAAGGGACCATATTATGAACTTCCTTCACTGTAAAAAATACACACACACACACACACACACACACACACAGGTGAGTCAGAATGTCTGTCGAAATTATTTTAATCTGTTTTTAAAAACGACAAATATTTTATAAATGTTCTCCCTGCTCTTCAGTACACTTTGTTCTTCTATCCACAAGCCTTCATATTCTCTCATTAAAACATTTTTTTGGTTGAGCTGTGAGACACAAATGCACCATCCGAAGTGAATCTCCGTCCTCTTATTGTTTCTTTAAGGGGACCCAGAAAACTGTCAGAATCAGTTTTCCTGCTGATGTTTGACTTCTGAACGTTTTCTTGGTCTGCAATTGAAGATGTTCCCATCCCATACTCTGCTGTTTACTCTTGTAGTGATTTGTAGTAATTAGCACATCTCATCAGTAATGATTTAAGATACTTTCACCTTCCGTAGAGTATCACTACAACATGCAACAAATCACTGCCAGTCACTGCAGGTGAAGAGGCCTTTGCGCTGCAGTCATAAATGAATTAATGTAACACTCAAACCTGTTTGGCCACATAAAATATGTCGAGAGTAGATTTGTTCATCATTTTTAGGTAAATTATGCCGGATTTTATATTCATTACACACAAAGCAACACATTTCAGGCCTTTTTTGTTGTATGTTGATCAGTTTGGCTTATAAATCATGACAATCTGAGATCCATAATCTCAGATTATTAGAATATTTAATTTGGAGTTTGAGTAAATTACTATTCAAACATTATTATTATTATATTAAATATTATTTTATTAACATGGGTTAAAATGTTACTTTATATGTAATGATTATAAAATACATAACAGTTTAACCTTTTGAATTAAATTATGAACACAACTGCACTTTTTCACAACATTCCAATTTTTGTGCACTAGTACACGTCCAAAAACACGATTAATTTTGTGATGTCACCAAAAGAACATATACATTTATTTACAATAAACACTTATCTGGTTTACGTAGTGATGTCAAAGCCCACACTGCTGTTTAAATGTGGCACGAATGTGGGAATCCAGTCAAAAAAGTTCTTAAAAGTGCAGCTGTTTAAAATTACGGCTGTTTTTGATGCTTTAATGGCATTAAAAGACAACTTGAGATAGGAAAATCAAATCAAATATGGCTGCTTTAGTATCAGCAGGATCATTTTAGTTCATCGTTCTCTTTTCTCAGTCCCCACTTTTCCTACCATTTCATTCCTGTAATGCCCACACATGCCCCAGAGGTGCTTAGCTTTATTCAAGCCGTCATTATTTACCCAAACAGCAGAATTTTCTAAGGGGAGACTTGGAGCTGGCGTGGCGGAGAGGCAGGCCGTGTTTTTGTGCTCGGTCTGATATACGAGCAGAGCGATGGCTGCTATCTGCTCCGCAGCCCTGCTGTGTATTATCACAGGGCTTGTCACACGGTGATGAATGATGGCGTGAAGCCTTAGATAGCTCCAGTACCCTGCAAGATGGCATGCAGCCAGTGGAGCACCGGCAACACTGCAGCCCCCCAGTGGCCAGAGCAAGGGGCTGCACTTCCTGCCCACCTAAACCACACAGCAGTGCTGGGAAAATATCCATTGAAATAAAAATAGGAAAAGCAGACAGGATATGTGTATTTAAGTGTACGCCAGCACAAAAGGAGTAGGGTTAGTAAACCGTGAAAGTGCCCACCCACCCTGTAGTTAATGTACTGTTTTATTAATAGACGTTTTCTCTCTTTCTCTGCCGCCTCAAGCAGGGTTTTGTGTACAGTATTCAATCGGCAGTCTCGATAGTCAGATTTAGAGGGGTTTTAATAGCGGTTTGAGTTTAACAGGCAGGAAGGGCGTGCTACTGAGTTTCCCGTCACCTTTGCTTTTACGGAGCATGCAGAGGAAGCTGGTTTTGCTGAGCTCTTGCATATTTATAGCCTGAGCACAAGTGTGTGTGCAGTATAGCTGAGCCTCCTTGTCAGTTTGAGTTAGAAGTATTCCCCTGAATATGCCCTCATTAATATGAATGTTTTGAGTAAGCCTGCTGATTGCTTGTTTTTTTTCTGTTGTGGTTTTCTTATTATATAAGGTTCAAGCAGACAGGATGTGGGCTGTCTTACATTTACTTTTGTGGTTGTTTTGTGTGCGAGAGTCATCGCTGCCTGTTGCTGCAGTCGTGTCTGTTCATGTTTGTGCAATATTGTCGTAGACGACGTTTATACTCCAGTCTGTGCTCCTCAGTCTAGTAGGTCAGCCTTAGCAAAAGGTCAAGTAGACCGATGCCCACATTAGACAGAGCTGACTAGTAGTGATGGACTGATAGGTTTGTTTCACTGGCTGATGCCAACGTTGAGTGCAGAGTGCCTGATGTATGATGCTGATATCGTGTATTTTTTACATCAGATAAAATGTACTAGCCTGTCTTCAAAAATTAGAATATTCTCCATTTTTGTAAATTTTTTAACAAGTTAAATCGACATTTATGGGATCTTCATTACACACACAAGCCTTTTTGTTTTAATGATCATACTGCTCGATTAGATATGTAATAATTTGAGATTTTCTGTAGCTTTAGGCCATATAGATGAGCATATAAATAAAATAAAAAAAGCTTCGTCACTACGTGCAGTGAATATAAAATTTTAAATTTCAAACTTTTTCCTGTTCTAATGGTTTGAGATGCACTAGTAAATAGGGATGCACCGATACCAGCATCGGGTATCTGTCCGATACCACGTGCGTGTACTTGTACTCGTATTCATAAAAGTGCTCCGATACCAGCGTGGTGGGAGCTTCGTTTCCTTCTAACTGACAGTATTAGTTTGCGCCACAAAATAAATAAATAAATAAAATTAAAAAATTAAATTAAAAAAAGAAGACGACGACTACGTACGGCAG
>BRDA01013457.1:0-19177 GCA_036984385.1 Crenuchus spilurus | reverse complement strand
TGTGGTTTTGTGAACAAAGCTGCGGTTGTTCAAGTTGATCTTTGGGATTAGAGCGATCAACCCCCACCGAAAAGTTGCGCTGTAGTCGTATATTTGCCTCTATTGGCAAAACCGCTTACAGCAGGGAAACACAACTGCTGATTCTTGTGCTTGTGCATCTTTGACCTGTGAAAGCAGAGCTTATTCATTCTTTTCCAACAGAAACCGGCGGCACAGCAGGGATTCGCTGTCTATTTAACATCCTTTCACTCCCTGCTCCGCCGACCAAGGCCATTGTAGCGCTCATTTTTCTCTCGCCTTTGCTTGGTTTAACCACAAAGGTGGGTGTCCATATTTCAGTGGAACCAGTTTTCACAGTGTGGTACTGAGTTTTTTGCTTTGTTGACCTTGGGGCAAGGTTGGAGTAATACACGCCATTCCTGGAGATGTCTACTCTCATTATAAATTTCATAGCTTTTTATAGACCTCTTTTATAACATGGTTCAATTTGCTGTCAACAGGCACCAGCAGCTTTTTGGTCACTGTCTTCACCTGTACAATGTTAGTAATCACTAAATAATTAACACACAAGAACCAGGACCCAGTTCTCCTTAAAGGAAAATTATTAGAGATTAAAAAATCTGACCACATAAAACAGATTTCTAATTGACTTTTTGAAATGCTAAAATCTCCTAGTGTCAGAGATCTGTAATGTTATATGTTACTTCGTCAAAGACCTGTAATGTTACATGTTACGTCGTCCAAGACCTGTAATATTACATATGTTACGTTGTGAAAGACCTGTAATATTACGTTACGTCGTCAAAGACCTGTAATGTTACATATATGCTACTTCGTCAAAGATCTGTAATGTTACATAAGTTGCATCATCAAAGATCTGTAATGTTACATATGTTACGTCGTCAAAGATTTGTAATATTACATGTTACGTCGTCAAAGACCTGTAATATTACATGTTACGTCGTCAAAGACCTGTAATATTACATGTTACGTCGTCAAAGACCTGGTCGTCAAAGACCTGTAATGTTACGTCGTCAAAGACCTGTAATGTTACGTGTGTTACGTCGTCAAAGACCTGTAATGTTACGTGTGTTACGTCGTCAAAGTTCTGTAATGTTACATATGTGCTACGTCGTCAAAGACCTGTAATGTTACGTATGTGCTACGTCGTCAAAGACCTGTAATGTTACGTATGTGCTACGTCGTCAAAGACCTGTAATGTTACGTCGTCCAAGATCTGTAATGTTACGTATGTGTTACGTCGTCCAAGATCTGTAATGTTACGTATGTGTTACGTCGTCCAAGATCTGTAATGTTACGTCGTCCAAGATCTGTAATGTTACGTCGTCCAAGATCTGTAATGTTACGTCGTCCAAGATCTGTAATGTTACACTAGTCCAAGATCTGTAATGTTACACTAGTCCAAGATCTGTAATGTTACACTAGTCCAAGATCTGTAATGTTACGTATATGTTGCATTGTCGGAGGTCTTCACTGTTACATTTATAGTAAATATATGCCTCAGTTGAAAATGAATCAGCTTGACTGTGTAATAATAGATTAGCAATTTTATTTACGCTGTTGGTTAATCTTAAGTTACTGAGTTTTGTTTTACAACATAAATGTGCCAGCTGTATAAAATAAATGACACTACCTCACAGGGGCATTCTGTAAACGAGGTCACAAGTTCATAAAGTGTCATATGACTGCGTTCATGATGTTCAGTATGTGTGACTTAGGTACTTTATGAGAATAACATGAAGGAAGCTGTATAAGAACTTTACAGACCTTTTAGATAGTTTGAGATGCATCTTGTAACAACTTTATGGCTTAGAGTCGTGTTAAAAAGGATTGAAATTCAACATAAATCTAAATAAAGGGAATTTTATAGGAATAAAGTAAGAGGCTGTTGACTAACCTAGACAGTTGAGAGCAAGATGTTCCTTCTAAACAGTGGAAAATTTGATTAGCTGCATCTTGTGGGAGCTGAAAGTACTTTTGAAACTTTTGGGCAGAACCTGCAGTTCAGTATGCTGTTGTCTGTCTGTGTAGAAGTCAAATTTCTTTCTGGCTTCTTCTCCCAGTAAAGCTAGAATTACATTCCCGTTCCTGTCCCCTCCTCCCTTCTTTTGCATGGGCACACTATGCCCTGCATCGGGACAGGAAGGCACAGCCCAGACTCGACTAATGGATGTTTACAGCTGCAGATCAACTACTTGCACCCAGCTGACCACATGTTCTTTTAGCCTTGAACACATTTGGCTTAACTGAGCGTACGCTTCGGAGACATTTTCTGTGTGCAAGGTTGATTGTCCATTGTTATCTTCCATTTTCTCTTTCTCACTCCCTTTGGTGCTCTCCCCCTCACTGCCCTCCCCTTGCATTCTCTCCTGCTCTCCTTGCCTTACGTTTGCCAGCTACAGCCTTAACCGTTTGGCGCCCTGTCAAAGCAGGGGCCTTTTGTGGCTTCATCACAAATCTGCCAGGAAAAACAGAAACCATCTGTTCAAGCCTGGGCCTGAGCACGGATGAGTGTATAAATACAGGAGTTTAGCCTTCACGCCCGTACTGCACGCACACACACACACACACACACATGACTAGAGGGTCCAGCAAATGGCCCAATTCCCTCTAACCCTCCACCAGAGCGGTTTCTAAATCACAATGAAAAAGGCATGATCTGTTGGAAATTGCAGTTCGCACATACACACAGAGCCGTGCACTCACACACACCCACATGGCTGCACATCAACACTTTCTTGAGGCGAAAACAGGATGGAAAAAAATCTTTTAGTGCAGTGATAGGAGGTAAGCCCCTTCCTTGTCAGATAATCCACCCCCCCTAGAAATATCCTGCAGATGGAAGCATTCTGAAACGTCCTATAATTCCAAGCTTATGTTGTCAGTATCTCTTGCTCACCAGCAAATACTGTTTTTTTTGCTGCTGAACACTACATTAGGGGGGAAAGGAAGAAATGCCACAGATTTAAAAGTGGTGTAAGCTATGTTTCACTATTAGTTTGTTTAGGGAAAGCAGGCATGTGTACTAGTTATTGACTGATGCAGGGTTTTTAATGGCCGGTGCTGATATTTAGAGTGCAGGCTGGACAGAGGCTGAGGCTGATGATATGCTGTCTTTTTTCATCTGAGAAAATATAAACATAAAAATATAGATTAGTGTAGAATGGTGAAATTGACACTAGGGGGAGCTCTAACATTATCGTACAGCAGCCACACTGATTAGGCTGCCTGTAGATGTGCCTGAAAATGAGGCATGTTTTGTTTTGTGAGCACAGGCTGGTTTTTTTTAATAAACAAATCTATTACTATTACTGTTATTTACTTTCTTTATAAATGTATTAATAATCCAATCAATTAGTCCAGATATTTGTATTGGTCATTTAAAGTTTAAATCACTTTACAGAAGGGCATCAATTAAGGACTGTTTTAATTGGTTAATGTAAAGATTTGCTTTAAAAAAAGCTTCATCGGTAATTAAAATCAGTTTTAAGGTTTAGAAGTTATGCTGTCGTTTTATACATACAAGAATATGAATTATATTCTGTATATAAATTCCTAATTGGCCCATAACCGCAATGTGTAAAGCTTTAAAGTATTTATTTTTGAATAATGATGGTTAAAGACTTGTTTTAGGAACCACGCACGTGTTTTTTCTTCAAGTGGTCATGCAGCGCTGCTGCACGCTGGTCTCCTGCAATTCCAGCTCGTTTTAGCCTGATTTGGGATTCAAGTGTAAAATATAAGGTTGTGCTCTTCTTTCCAAGAGCCTCCGCCATCTACCAAGTGTTCTCAAAACTGAGTATTCATAAAATATCATTGATTAGCTGTTGGAGATCTGCTTCAGCGTTGAAGGAAAATGAATATGACGAGAGAATCATCCCGTATGTAATAGAGCCAGGATTAAAAGGCATAAAAGCTGCAGTGATGGAGGTTAACAAAACAGCCTAAACATGCCATTCAAAGAGAGAGACCATCAGTTTGTTGAATATAAAAATAGGATCAAATTTTGCACATCAGTGTAAAAAGAAAGCGTAAAAAATCAAAGGCAGCAGGCGTCGTATCCTCGAGCATGCTTCAAAACGTCTCCATGTACCATGAGAAAGAATGACATTTTGATGCTCATGAAAGTTGGAGGTGGGTTGGAGAAATCTGTTTCGCTCTCAACAAACCTTTTCTGGCACGCAGACAGGTTGGCTTTGTAATTCTTTCTGTCAATCTGTCTCTTTGACACTAACTCGCAATGTGAACCCAGCTTCAGAGGGCTCGCTGCAAACAGGAACTCGTGGGAGACATTTCCTCCCTCAGGTGTCATCTTTTATTTCCTTTCACGGTAGGACATCTCCCTTTATAAAAGACTAATAACTTTCTCTTTTGCTCCTCCTACGTTTCTCTGCTGTGCCAGGAGAGATGTTTTATTTTTCTATCTGTGCCGAACAAATCAGGATGGGGCTTGTGGAAATGAATGGGCATCGGCAAAGAGGAAGAAAGATGAGAGGAGTAGAGCTGGGGACCGCGGCTTAGCGCAGCCTCTCCACGCTTCCACTCAAATCATATTTCCTCTCCCATCTCCTCTCCCAGGCTTGAAAGGGGATTTTCTATAGGTCTCCATCGTGCAGTTATCACCAAAGGAAATTTGTCATCACCACAGATGATCCCCTCAAAACATTTCATCAGTCTGTTCAGCCTCATCCCCACTCCTCCTCATATCGGCCGTATTAAACACCAGCGTTTTTAGTGTGCTTATGAATGTCTGCTCTCTCCTGACTCTGTCACTTGTTTTGATAGCCTGCGAACTAAATTACTTTTGAATGACCATAGTGATTCCTTTCATACCGGAGCATTCCTCATCTTATTGAACTGAACTTTGGAGAATTTTCTACCACAGCCAATGTTTCAGGACCATAAAATGTTCCCTTCGTAAACGGCTAACGTGATTTAGAGCTAAAATGACCTTTCTCCATCTCCTTTCATATTAAGTCTGGGCTCCATGCCTCGGAGCCCGCAACCGAAAGAGAAGAGGAGGAAAAAGGAGAGGGAGAGCAGCCATTAGGCTGTGAAGAAAGCCTGCCCCTCTGTCCTGCCGAGCAGTTTTGATCCGCACATTTCAATTAGATTTCACATCAGGAAGCCCGACGTCCATTGGCCTGCACCTGCGCCCTGTTCGGCCACGCCAAAGCCTGGCGCTTTCCAGCACATGCTCACGCCCCTCGCCGCCTCGCAGCCCATTATTCTTCCCCACGTCGTATCAGACCGGAATTACCCACAGGAGCTCTGCTAATCACACATTGTAAAGGCTTATCGTGGGGTTTTAACATGAACCCGTTTTCGTAGTGGCAGCACTGCCAGTCCACGCTTTAAAGTACGGAGAGAGACTGAGGCGGGTGCAGATCTCTTATATCATCCTTAACGTCTAAACCACCCACAGGTAATTGATGTACTTGTGATAATTGATATTTCGCCTACTTGTGTCCTTTGAGAGCCTAAAGGATGGGAGGGGGTTGTATTGGCTGTTCCAGTGGTGGAAGCATGAGGAAACATTTGCAGAGACCAGATGTGCTGTGAGGAAGTCTTTAGATCTCTGGAAGACTCTCTCCTGTGTCAACATACAGTGTATGGGCAAAAGTAGTGGAACACCTGCTCATGCGTTGCTTCTTCTGAGTTCAGTGAAGTAACGGTCACTACTGTACAGGGATGTTGCATGATCCACACAACCTCATCCCAAAAGTGTTGGATGGAGCACCATCATTCCAGAGAGCAGTGCTGGTTTATAGCCCTCTAGCCCATGCCTGACATTAGACATGGTGCCTATCGGTTCTTGTTTAGTCCTATTCTTTTGGCATTACTTCTCTACAGGGACAAGATATGTGTGTGGATATACAACAGCTTTATCTAAATCTGAGAACGTAACACCAAACGTGTTCTTACTCCCTATTTCTGTTATTATTTCAAAGATTAACGTTTTAATATAATGTATAAATGCCTTAGCATTGAGTCCTATGTCTGGCTTTTCCTTCTAGTCAGGATTTATCATTTAAAAAGGCAGCCAAAGTCCTTAAGAAGCAGCTGGATCCATGTGACTGAGCGCTGCTGTTTACTCATGACAAACATGGCGGCCCGTGTACTGTTTATACATTACCTGATAACAGCCCTCCCCTCCATTAGCTCCATTAACTTGGTGTTGCTGCTGCTCTCTCTTGCGATTTTTCAGCCCATGAGTATCATATTATTATTTTTATTCTTGCAAACAGGGCATTTTCATTGTGTTACATTGTTACAGCAGTTAATCAGAGATGTGTTTAATGCTGTATTGGTTTAAAATATGTGAATGCAACAGATTTGTCTGGTTAAACCATGAAATTAAGTCAGGCTGTAGTATAATCTAGAGAAACTTTGCTGTTTTTCCACCGCCTGCCAAGAATCGTCTTAAGTGTTTGCCACAAAGCTGCTAAAGTGTTGGTGAGAGCAGAATTTTAATGACTAATTTATGTCGAGACGAACAGCCGAAGCTAAGAACGATCGCGATCGATACACATTAAAGACAAGCGAACGAGTTTAACAGACCCCGTCATACCCGGCGACTGACCTTCCGCATCAGTCCCTTAAACATTAGAGCATGGTAAAAATGCTCTGCAATGAATTTCCCCCAAAAAAGAGAAGTGATTGCTTCTGTGGAAGGGCAGTGAAGTTTTGAGGTGCAATGAGAGTAACCGCCACCGTAATTGCTCCCACCGCCTGACGACAGTTTCGGAGTATGCATGTTATTTTGAGTGTGGCAGGAAAGCACCCGTTAATTTGTTCAAGCTGCCTCAGCAAAGTGTCTTCTGATCCATGATTGCATGTGTTAATGTTTCAGTAGGGTATTGATTTCCTGGCTGGCTTTTGTGTGCTGGATTTATACGCCCTGCTCCCTGGCAAGCGCACCCTGAATGTTTGATTAAAGTTCAATTGACTCTTCCAGCGAAGGGGCTCGGAGCCGTTTCACTCCCTATTTGTAGCACCAAAGCTCTCCCCGACATGTTCTTTTGTTCCTATTCAAGCGCCTGCCACCCAGGCAGCCACCAATGTACTGATCCTAATATCCCAGCATTCAGTGAGCTTCGCTGCCTAATCCTGGGACAGACACGGCCGCAGCACAACAAGCTGGCCTGCTGCAAAATCTGGCGTGGAGTCTCCCTCTCAGCCTGCGAGCTCCCATCTCTCGCTTGCTAGCTGACCTCAGCACGGCACTTCTTTTGTCAGCCTCCCTCTGAAAATAAGCTGCTGTTTGTGTGCTCTTATCAGTTTGACATTTGAGGGCTTTTAGTACAAACAATGGAGAAGCAAAAACGCAGTTAACAGCTTTGTTTGTTTTGGACCAGAGGATCGGCTTTGTAGCAGTGGTTCAGCACTGGGTCATTGTCTGATGAGATAAAGAGTCTAAAAACATGAACTGATCAAGAATCGTAGATTTTTTTCTGCAAAGAAATAACCCCATAAACTCACGGCCATGTTTCCTGCTTCTCTGTTTGCAGGGAGAATTGATCACTTTTTACTATTACTGGAAGAAAACCCCAGAGGCTGCTAGCTCCCGAGCCCACCGCAGACACCGCAGACAGCCCGTCTTCCGCCGGATCAAGACCCGCACCGCCTCCACGCCTGTCAACACTCCCTCCCGCCCACCTTCTAGCGAGTTCTGTAAGTGTACCCTGCCTCTTTCGCCTGGAGACGGAGCGCAGACTCTGCCACAGCTAAGCAGGACATCCCTAAACTGTCCTGCACTAATGCAGCATTTTAGACCTCCAAGGTTTTATGTTGTAATCGTGGAAAATCGCTCCTTTGATTTGTACTTACAGACCTGTTTTACACGAATCCATGCAGGGATGGTTGTATTGTGATGCTTAGCTCATTGTATGTTTATCTCCTCTACTGTCTTCCAGTGGACCTGAGCTCAGCCAGTGAGGATGACTTTGACAGTGAGGACAGCGAGCAGGAGCTGAAGGGCTACGCCTGCCGCCACTGCTTCACCACCAGTAAGCCTGCTTTCTGTTCACTGTGTATTTGACCCCTGTTTCCTTTTCCCCTAATGAATATGCTTTATTTACACACTAAATATACTCTGTTTGCATTTTGGTTCCCCCCTTCCTTTGATAATATGATATCCAACTGACTTCAGTGAAATATGAGCTTTCCACTGTCAGCAGTTTGTCAGTCCCCAGGTGCCGTGATCACAGTATTAGACTTTGGTAGTAACCCAGAGAGACAGGTGGAGGCCCAGCAACAGTGCTAGCATCATAGGCGCGTCAGGCCCATAATAATACCCACAGCAGGCCTGTAATTACTCTCCGTTTGAGGGAGCCATGCTACTCACCCACTCGCTCCACTGCCAGATGGACCTCGGAGGATGTCACTGCTAATTTCATCCAACCTGACAGTTACTCATTTGTTCTTTGCCTCATTAAGCCCTCTGACTTGTTGGGCGCAGTTGGCACTTGCAGAGCTCCCATATGGCGCAGTGTACGAGCGCCACCGCTTAATGTGGCACAGAGAGGCCAAGTGCACATGCACTGACGTCGGAGTGTTTGATGTTGCGATGTGAATCAGGGGCCACGCTGTCACCGTGCTTGTGCAGTCAGGGGAAGGCTGAGCTCATCTTAAACTGGAAATGTGTTTACAGCCTCCAAGGACTGGCACCACGGGGGCCGCGAGAATATCCTGCTGTGCACCGACTGCCGCATCCATTTCAAGAAGTACGGTGAGCTGCCACCCATCGAGAAGCCCGTGGACCCTCCGCCGTTCATGTTCAAACCTGTCAAAGAGGAAGAGGATGGACTCGGCGGGAAGCATAGCATGAGGACTCGACGGAACCGCGGGCCGGTGAGTCCACGTCGGGTTTCTTTGATCGCAAATTTGCAATTACGTGCCTTTACTTTATTTATCAAGTATGTCATTCCTGCATTAGAAGTGTCGTTTTAGTGAGGCTTTGTTCATGCAGATGTCGACGTTACGGAGTGGCCGGAAGAAGCAGACAGCCAGCCCAGATGGCAGAGCCTCACCAACCAATGAGGACCTGCGGTCAAGTGGACGTACCTCACCCAGTGCAGCTAGTACCTCTAGCACTGACAGCAAGACGGACTCGTTGAAGAAACCCAGCAAGGTATGGCGTCGTTTCTTACAGCACACTGCACCGCCCACACTGCATTAACTCAAAACGATGCTTTAACCTGTGTCACCGTGTTTGTCTTGTGTCACAACAGAAGATAAAAGAGGAGGCGCCATCGCCTATGAAGAGTGCCAAACGCCAGAGAGAAAAGGGATCCTCAGACACGGAGGAGCCAGAGAGAGCCAGCGCAAAGAAGTCAAAGACTCAGGTATGATTCCACTACTCCAATGTTTTAACATGCCTTTACCCCTTAACCTTACTTAGCCCCCTTTTATCGATTTTATGCAGTCTCACTTTTATCCAGAATTATGGCTGTCTTTGTCATTTGAAGCTGAGAACTATGACTCATGACGAGCAGTGGTCCTTTTTTGTGTGAATGTCTGTGCAGTGCTTTCTGAGATGTTAATGCTGTGGAACAGGCTGTGGTGCTATGTTTATTTAACCACTGCAGTGTAATCACTCACAGAGGGCAACAGACCTCCATTTACTGAGTTTACTGACCTCGCTCCCCCTTGTCTCTCAGGAACTGAGTCGCCCCGACTCGCCTTCAGAGTGTGAGGGAGAGGGTGAGGGCGAGAGCTCGGACGGCCGCAGTGTAAATGACGAGGGCAGCAGTGACCCTAAGGACATTGACCAGGACAACCGTAGCTCCTCTCCCAGCATCCCCAGCCCGCGAGACAATGAGAGTGACTCTGACTCATCCGCACAGCAACAGGTCCTCCAGGGCCAACACCCTCCCGTCATCCAGTGCCAGACAGGAGCTCTGCCCCCAGCAGTCTCTTCCTCCACAGCGACAGCACCCACGCCACCAACATCGGGAGCCCCAGCGCTCTCTTCCCAGGTGTCTCCGTCCGTCCCCCCCACATCTATGCCTCCTCAGCAGATACCTCCAGCAGGCCCGCTCTCTCACATCCAGTCTGGAGCAGCACTGCATCCTCAGAGGCTGCCCTCGCCCCACTCGCCTTTGCAGGGCATGCCTCAACCCTCTGCACCCTCTCAGACCGGTCCCCAGCCTCTGCAGCCTCCACTACACGGCCCAATGCCTCCCATGGGTCATCCTCTGCAGACAGGGCCCCACATGCCTCATCCTCATCCTTTACCTCCTCAAGCTTTCCCTCACGCTCAGTCTCAGGTCCCTCCATCTCCGTTATCGGGCCAGGCACAAGCCCCATCCCTGTCCCAGCAACAGCAGCCTCACACTCCACCATCACAGTCACAGCAGTCGTCCTCACAAAGCAGTGGCCAGCCCCCTCGAGAGCAGCCCCTGCCGCCTGCACCCATGTCCATGCCCCACATCAAACCTCCACCTACCACCCCCATCCCACAGATGCAAAATCCTCAATCACACAAGCATCCTCCACACCTCTCAGCACCTCCTTTCCCACAGATGCCTTCCAACCTGCCCCCGCCGCCCGCCTTGAAGCCCCTCAGCTCCCTGTCCACACATCACACACCCTCAGCTCATCCACCTCCACTGCAGCCCATGCCTCAGCAGCTGCAGCCTCCACCAGCTCAGCCTCCTGTACTCACCCAGTCTCAAAACTTGCCCGCCTCAGGCAACCATGCACCGCCTCCAGCTCCACCTCTACCCCCCTCCACTGCCTCAACGCACTCTGCGCCTTCCCAGCCCACTTTCCCACCTCATCCCTACATCCCAGGCAGCTCACCTTCCATTACATCCTCTTCCGTTCCTTCTTCTGCAGCAGGCCCCCTGGCTGGACTTCAGCAACCAACCTCCTCCATCTCAATGCCCTTACCTGCATCAGTCAGTGCACCCTGCCCAGTACCCTCCACTGTGCCGCCTGTGCAGATTAAAGAGGAGCCTCCTGATGAAGCTGAGGAGCCTGAGAGTCCCCCACCTCCACAGAGGAGCCCCTCACCAGAGCCCACCATCGTCAACACGCCCAGCCACGCCAGCCAGTCTGCACGGTACGACATCTTTTAGTTAACACTTAACATTTCAGACAGCTGCAGATCCTACAAGAGCTACAGCATAATCCGATACTCAACAGGTTACGCAGTATGATGCTTTAATGAGTTTACTGTGAGAATAGTGGTCACAGTCTGAGACTTGAACATTGCGTTTCTGAGCCTGTATTAGCTTCGCTTTCAGCTCATAGCTGCTCTGCAGTCATCAAGGGCAGGACAGGCCTGAGATTAATGACTGCATCATTAGAGTGAAAAGCTCCATCAGAACACGAATAAGTCTTGTTAGGTCTGTTGTGGAGCTGTCTCCTAAGTGCTGCAAACACACTTTCAGTGAATAGCAATGAGGCTGCTAATGCACCCAGGGAGCAGCTCATTATGTCCCAGGCAGTGAAGAGACTGATTGAGTGGCTTTACCATAGAATAATGAGCTGATGTGCCAGAGGTTATTTATTTGTCATGAAGTAATTGCATCGCTTTTCAAATGGCCTCAGAACCTCCACTGGGTAGCAGGAATTCCAGACTAAAGCTAGTTTACTCAGCTAAACTGATGTACAAGATTTTGGGGTCTTGTCTAAGTTTTGCCTTCATGCTCTTCCAGGTTTTATAAGCATTTGGACAGAGGCTACAACACGTGTGCAAGAACAGACTTCTACTTCACTCCACTGCCGTCATCCAAACTGGCTAAGAAACGAGAGGAGGTCCTGGAGAAAGCAAAGCGGGAAGCAGAACAGAGAGCACGGGAAGAGAAAGAGAAGGAGAGAGAACGAGAGAAGGAGAGAGAGCGGGAACGGGAACGGGAGAAAGAAGCGGAAAGAGCTGCGGTAAGTTAGGTTTTGTAGGCGTTTGTGATGCATGTCGTTTGACCAGGTACCTAATCAGAATTTCCTCTGGCTTTTACAGAAGGCGTCCAGTTCTTCTCACGAGGGCCGGATGGGCGATGCTCAGATGGCAGGACCTGCTCATATGCGGCCACCCTTCGATCCTCCTCCCACCACCATCGCCGCCGTGCCACCTTACATCGGGCCAGACACGCCTGCCTTGCGCACGCTCAGTGAATACGCACGACCCCATGTCATGTCGCCCACCAATCGCAACCACCCGTTCTTCATGTCTCTCAACCCCGCAGACCCCCTGTTGGCTTATCACATGCCTGGCCTGTATAACGCAGACCACGGCATGCGCGAGCGTGAGCTGCGAGAGCGGGAGATGCGTGAGAGAGAGATTCGGGAGAGAGAACTGAGAGAGAGAATGAAGCCTGGCTTTGAGGTCAAACCTCCCGAGCTGGATGGCCTACACCCCTCCGCAAACCCCATGGAGCACTTTGCCCGGCACGGACCCATCGGTTTACCGCCCATGGCCGGCCACCCTTTCGCCTCCTTTCACCCAGGCCTGAACCCTCTGGAACGTGAACGGCTGGCGTTGGCTGGGCCTCAGCTAAGGCCAGAAATGACCTACCCAGAGCGCCTGGCAGCCGAGAGACTGCATGCTGAAAGGATGGCCTCCGTGGCCAACGACCCCATTGCCAGGCTGCAGATGTTCAACGTGACGCCACACCATCACCAGCACTCGCATATCCACTCTCATCTCCACCTGCATCAACAGGACCCACTACACCAAGGTGATGGAGACATTTAGATTATACTGCACCTCACCAGACACAATACTTCTGATATATAATTGATAATGCATGTAATTAAATCGAGTTTAGACTGTATATGTAAGCATGCCTGCTGTGTCTCTGATGTGATTGAGGCATGCTGTTTAAATGTGTGGTGGGCATGCGTTTGTGTCTATGTACTGTTATAAACTTGTACCCTGACTAAAAGCTACTGACACGGAGTAGGTGGTGGTGAATGTCTTGTGTGTCCGCCAGGGTCGGGGGCCCACCCATTAGTTGACCCGTTGGCTGCTGGACCACACCTGACCCGCTTTCCCTACCCACCTGGAGCCATTCCCAACCCCCTGCTCGGACAGCATCCACACGAACACGAGATGCTCCGGCACCCTGTGTTTGGTACGTCTGCTATTTCCACAAACTTTTCATACAAATCCAAGCAGTAAAACTTGTATATGGACAGATTTATACTGTGTTGATGTGTTATAGGTACGCCATACCCTAGAGAATTGCCAGCGGGTTTACCGCCACCTATGTCGGCAGCACACCAGCTGCAGGCAATGCATGCACAGTCTGCAGAGCTACAGAGACTCGCCATGGAGCAGCAGTGGTTGCACGGACACCATCACATGCACGGGGGCCCTCTGCCTGGACAGGAGGACTACTACAGGTCAGTCAGTCCCAATTCCTGTTTGGGAAACACTGCTGACGGCTGTAATATGAGTTTTTAATGTCAACCTTGAATTGTTTTAGCTTAGAACATGCACACATCAGTAAGCCTTTTCTGTTTTACTGTTGATCAATTTGGCTCATAGTTAATGAAGATCAGAAATCTGTTTGGCATATTTAATTTTGACTCAATTACTATTCATACAGGATCAACATTAAAACAAAAAAATGGCTCAGCAGGCTAAGACGCTGACACTATGACCAGAGGATCGCGAGTTCGCGATTCCCGGTCATGCTGTTTGCCATCAGCCGGGGCCTGAGAGAGCAAAAATTGGCTGTGCTCTCTCTGGGCAGGTAGATGGTGCGCTCTCTCTTCCTATCACTTTCACAATGCAACGTCCGCTGGCTACTGATTGGTCCATTCGGAGCTGGGAATCCTGCGCTTTCCTCCAAGCGCGTTAGGCTCCCCAGTGATGGTGTATCAGTGGTAGTTTGAAAAGAGGTGGTGGCTGCATCACACACAACGGAGGAGGCTTGTGCTTGTCTTCACCCTCCTAGCGTCAGGGACAGTGCAAAGTGATGGGGAGAGCCCCCTAGTGGATGGGATGGTTTAATTGGCTACTACCACATTGGGGAGAAAATTGGCAAAATTTATAAGGAAAAAAAGACATGAAATGTACGTGTGAGACCTTTTTAATGATGTAATCTGTGGAGATGTGCTTGTATATGTGCTTATTGATCCTAAAAGCCGTTGTGCTTTCATCCTGCAGCCGGTTGAAGAAGGAGAGCGATAAGCAGCTGTGATGATTAGAGGAATGTGACATCGCAGAGGTCAGCAGGACACAGGAGGTCGCACCAGAACTGTCACAGAAAGGAGCTTGGGTGTCCTTGGAACATTTTTTGTTAGTTTGCAAAAGAAAAGTGACAAGGATTGTCTGAAGACCTTTTTTTCTGTTGTCAGCTTTCTTTACTATGATGGACATTTTTTTATTTTCTAAAGACATTGACTTCATTCTGGGTATATAGCGTTCAAAGTAGTGACAACGTCCTCAAGACTGATTGTGACTTTCCTGCATGAACATCCTCTGAGAAGCTTCCCTGACGTTTTTGTAGGTGCTAGAATACCAGACACTTTGTCACTGTGCTTATTCAAAAAAAGAGGAAGAGAACAGTCGGGCCATTATATCTGAAAAGTGCTATCTTAAATTCAATGTTTATTTTAATACATTGTAGGAGGTTTTCATAATTTTAAGAAAAGCTGCAGCATGGCGTTTTTTGAGTCTGTAAATAGTATATATATATACATATATATATACATATGACGATGATTATTATTATTATAATTATTATTATTATTAGGTGTGGATTCCTAAGTCGTTAGACCTCCGATTTAATAGTTCTGAAGCATCATCCCTTGTTTCAGAGGGGAACGAGATGGCATTATTTGAGCAGGTAAATCGTGCCAGGTGGTTTGCGGTCCATAACGGGGTCGCTGGGAGAACGGTACCAGATTTTTATCCACACACACTTAAGCTGAATGCTCAAGTTGAGCTGCTTTTTGTCCTATAGACTGTCAGCAACAAACACAGACACACACACACACTCATTCATGATGTCATGACCATCTTCATTTCCTTTTATGGTTAGAAATGAGACGCGTAAAGGTAAGAGCACGAGGGCTTTCACCCAGATCCTTGTAAACTGTTAAACTAATTGGTTTTAAGCGAACGGACAGTGTGAATGAGTGCGTTTTAACACACTTTGTTGTATTCTGTTTACCAAAAGGGGAAAAAAAACAAATTTGAATAAATGTGAAGAGAATTCAGATCGTTATGTTGTGAACCAGAACTGATCTGGGTTTCTGTTCACTCTGATAACTTCATGTTTGAGGTCGTCCTCAGTTTTCGCGAAGGGTGCTAATGGAAAAAGATAGCAGTGCAGTCTAACCCACCTCCGCTACTCGAGTCACTTTGCCTCCAGCGTGCGAGGCTCCTTACTCAGTCATTCTCACTGTGATAACTCGAAAGGCCTGGTGTTTCAGCAGGAGATGGAGAAAGAGCTTTGAACAAGAGTCCGTGTATTTGTGTGCATGTGTGCAGTAGTGGAGATCAACATGTTACCACTGCAGCTTCTCTCTGCATTCCTGACACTGCATTCCCCCCCCCTCCTCCTTGATGCATGGCCTCCCTGGTCTCTCCCCGTCGTGATGAGGCTGTGCGATAGCCATTGTGGACTGTTACATGCAGTATTTGCTGTTTTCTATGTCAGACCCATTACCCATCATGGCCATTTTACATCCTCAAAGAATTCATTTAACGTCCATAAATATTGTCCTTGCTGCAAGTTGTTTTTGGGTTTCGACTTTAATTTCAATAATACTTGATACAGTACTGTTTTTATTAATGACAATTAAATCCACGTTCTTTCAAAGCTTGCACACAAGCCCCAATATTTTTTTACACTTTTTGTTGGACTCTACCATCTACCTGTCTCCGTCTGTATGATGTTATACAGCATTCTGGATTTGTTTTCAGCATTTTTCTCCCTTTCGTCCCCTTTTTTGTGTCTTAAACCTTTGATGTTGAGTGTTGTCAATGGTTTAGCTTCTTGTTTCAAAGCGGCAATAGCAGAATGTAAATTCTGACTGCTAAGATTTATATATACTGGTATCTTGAAGCTTATTGTACATATTAGTAGTCGCCATGGGATGACACAATGTAAACAAAAAGTAGAAATAATTAAACGAGATTGTGAGTCCTGTGTTCTCCCCATTTGAGTATTTTGTAATTTTTTTGAAAAATTTGTGGAATTAAAATAAAACTAAGTTACACCACAAGGATACTTGATTTCTAGTTAATATCACTTTGTTATATGACATGGCAAAAAGTAAATGTTCATGCTGACGAGATGCCTGTGTGTTTTATTCGTACTGGTAACACCACTAACCACTGAGGTCCAGTCCACAGTGTGGGCACACAAACTATACCAGAACTTACAACAGCTGAAAGACATTTAAATTCACATTGGCTTTATTAGTCAGGATCACACCTGACCATGTCTTCTGTTTTTACTTGAATATTTCTGTATATTTCTAGATGTTTAATATTTAAAGGTACAGTTCTCAAAAAACAAAGTTAACACACATCAGCAGAATGTAGAGGGGAAATCTTTTAACCTCAAAAAAGTTTCCATCTAAATTCCCAAATTTTAAAGGCACAGTATGTAATATTTTGGGTTATCTTTTAGCAGAATTTAATATAATCACTAATAAATATGATTAAAAACACATCTAATCATTATAAACTAAGAAGTCGTTTGATTATTTTACCTTAGAATAAGCTGTTTATATCTACATTGGTCGCGGGTCGAACACCAACTGAGGCCGCCATGTTTCTACAGTAGTTCGAAAAGGACAAACGAGGCTAGCAAAAACCGTTTGTGTTGTAATGACGAACTGGCCACTCAAATTCGATGGCGCTGTAGCTTTGTTTTACCGTTGGCTGACATAAAACAGGAGAAGAAGAAGAAAAACATGGAGGAGAAGCAAGAATAAAGGTTTTTTGGTTTATTTGTTAAGATGGTGGAACATTCTTATGCTCGTCAAGAAGAGAAAACACAACTTCAATCGTCAAGAAGAGAAAACATGATGAGACCAAAAGACATTGCGACAGACGGCGAAAAAAAACTTGGGTAAACATCGGTGTTGCCTTTCCTAGATGGAAACAGCTAATGAGGGACAAACGTTTTCAAAGTGACACCAAAGCAGCATGCTCTCAACCGCTAGGAGACCAATAGTCAAGGTAAGCAAATCCTCACAGAAGCACGACGCGTAGAGTTCCACATAACTATTAGAAGCTGACGTATCGGCTGAAGTGCCTTCTTCAGAGCATGGCAAGCTTACCTTGACTAGAGAAAAATGTGTATCCTGCCTGCATTTTCTGTCTACAGTGAAGCAGTTTGTTGTGTTTACTTTATTACTTTGTACAGAAAACAGCTAACGTTTACAGTAACACTACTGAAGTGCAGAAAATATGTTTCGTCTGCATTGTAGCTGTGATAATTTTACATATTACATTTCATAAATCTCTAATTAAAATTAATCTTACCACCTGACATCACTAGCTCTAAAGCTGCTATTAGACATCGCGTTCAGGAGTATCAAAGATATGACACATGACGGCCACCGTAGAGACTTGGGGAGGGGGGGGCGCTGTGGAAAAAGTCTTCAGTTGGTTGCAATATGGAAACTAAACCACTAGATGTCGCTGGAAACTACATACTGTGCCTTTAATACAGCAACTACATGAAATCTATTCCAAATTAGGTTGAAGAGTTTACTGTTGTACACTAAAGACATTGAAGGTTTAAACATCACGCACGGCTGCACAGCACTGCAGGGACTTTATGTAGGTTCATATTACAACTCAGATTTGTGCTACAAGAAGATGCCCTTCAGCTGGACAATCCTCAGTTCTGTTTGTGACTCAAACAATTCAGTGTTTAACACTTATTCCTAAGTTTATTTGAAGAAAAATCTTTAATTAGCAGCTCAAAAAACAAGGCTTTTGTATGACTCCTCCCTTTTGGATCTCAAAATAAGTAATGACGCTCTGAAGAAGCTACAGGACCTGCCAGCTTATTTAAGCTTAAGCATTTTTCTTTGAAGCCTTCATATATCTATATAATTTTTGCCAATTTTCTCCCCTTCCCAGTGTAACAGTGGCCAACTGACCCATCCACTAGGGGGCTCTCCCCATCACTTTGCAATGTCCCTGACTCTAGGAGGGTGAAGACAAGCACAAGCCACCTCCACTGCGTGTGATGCAGCCACCACCTCTTTTCAAACTACCACTGACACACCGTCACTGGGGAGCCAACACGCTCTGAGGAAAGTGGAAGATTGCCAGCTCTGAAAGAACCAATCAGTAGATGCCTGAGCCTGCGGACATTGCAATGTGAAAGTGATGGAGAGAGAGCGCCATCTACCTGCCCAGAGAGAGCACTGCCAATTTTTGCTCTCTTGGGCCCCGACTGTTGATGGCAAACAGCAAGACCGGGATTCAAACTCACAATCCTCTGGTCATAGTGTCAGCGTCTTAGCCTGCTGAGCCACTCAGGGCTCCTAAATAAGGTCAGGTTTTTTTCATTTAAGCTAGAAACTATTAGAGTGCTGCATAAAAAATAGAATATTGTGAAAAAAGTTCATCTGTGCTCATAATTGAATAAAAACGACTGGTGTTAGTCTTTCTGTTGGCTTACAGCTCATAAATTATAAATCCACAATCTCAGATTATTAGAATATTTAGAGTAGTGATGCACCGATACCAGCATCGGGTATCTGTCCGATATCACGTGCGCGTACTTGTACTCGTATTCATAAAAGTGCTCCGATACTACAGGATCCGATACCAGCGTGATGGGAGCTTCGTTTCCTTCTAACAGACAGTATTAGTTTGCGCCACAAAATAAATAAATAAATAAAATTAAATAAAATTTAAAAATGACGACTACGTACGGTAGCCGAGGTGAACAAGCCACTTAACGGCAGCGTGACTTTAACCAGCCCGGAAGTAGAGAAGGAGCAGCTATGTCAGCGGTGTGGAGGTATTTCTAGGTGAATGAAGGTGACAATATGTTAATTTCGTTAACGATAATTATGACGAAAAATATTCATTGACGACCATTTTTTCACGACGAAAACGAGACAAAAACGAGACGAAAACTAAATAAAAACTAATATTTTAAAACGAAAACTATGACTAAAAGTATTAGACTTTTAGTCGACAAATAAAAATGAAACGAAA
>BRDA01013456.1:3309-18834 GCA_036984385.1 Crenuchus spilurus | reverse complement strand
GTGTGCTGCCGCCCCCCCCCCCCCCCAAACAGACACACACAACCCCTCCTCTCTGCCCCCCTAGGCTATGGGACATATTTGTGTTTCTGCTTCTTCAACCCTCCATCTCTTAATAGAGAATGAGAGAGGAGGAGAGGAGAGTGGAGGAGGGGCTATTTCAGCACTAACTGAAGAGTGACTCTCAAGGGAAGTTTTGTTATTTTACTCACAGAGACAGACAGAGAGATGGGGGGTATTTTACATGCTTGTGGCACTCTGAGTGTTGCATAACTCTTAAGATTCATCTCAGAAGAACACACACACACAAACACATGCATATATTCATACTTATTTATATATATATATAGTAGCACAAGAATATACCCAGTAATGGTTATCTATCTTTAAAATACACACTTTCTTTTTCTCTGTCTCACTCTATCCCTCTCTGTCTCCATCTTTCTCTCTCTCCCATGGGTCATGGTCCTTGTTAAAAAAGGCCTTATATGTTCCCTTAGTGTGCTACATATATATATATGAGAGAGAGAGAGAGAAAGCTTTATGTTTCAAAATGTACATACACATATGGGCACACCTAAAGACACACATGCACAAGCCCCTCCCCCATCTGTTCCCAGTAACTCTTATGTAATCTAACTGTGTGTGTGTGTGTGTGTGTGTGTGTGTGTGTGTGTGTGTGTGTGTGTGTGTGTGAACATAAGCATGTGCACACGTGCCTGTGTGTGAGTGTGTTTGGGATGTCCTTGCTGCTGACCAAGCAGATATATGGCTACTGACTCGGCTTCATTTTCTACTACAGTTCACAGAAAAGACCCCCACAACTGTCCAGCAGTGCTTGTCCATCCACAAATCACATCTTCCAGTGTCATTGGACTTGTTTGGAGTCCATATTTTGCTTCTTTTGATCTTGAGCTGTGATTCTAAAGCTGTGAATAAATCATTCCTTTATTTCTGTAACTGAAACAGGGCCTGCTTAAGGATGTGAAATGGCAATATGATGCTTTATGATACTGTATCAGTCCTAGTGATTGATTGATTAGAGTTTTTTGATGGCTGATGACGACATCTGAGGTATCTAAATGCCAGTCGCATGCAGTGGGCAGGAATAAGTGAACTAGAGTGTATCATCTTATAAGGGTAGATGACTGACTACTTAGACAACTGCCTATGTAGACACTGTCTAAGTATACAACTCACTAAGTATTGAGACAGAATATATGTGGTGTTGTGGAAAAGCTTGCATTTAATAGGTTACCCCAAACTTTTGAGCAGTAGTGTAAGTGTCTGTGAAATACTATAATAATAAAGCACAAGCATGCCTGTACACTAGTGTTCATGCAGAAGTACCCTCAGCTGTACAGAAAGACCACAGAAGCACTACAGGTGCCCACTGTCTTTACAGACGGAGACAACACGTTTCTGTTCTCCTCTATTTGGACCGACCGACAGACGACTGAAACCATACGACCTTTTCATTTGTGTCATTAGTGGATTTCTCAAGCTAAGATTTAGCTGTTAACAAGGCAGGAAACTTAGACAACTTGGTCTCAAAATGTGTGTGTGTGTGTGTGTTTGTGTGTGTGTACCAGTTTTATGCCATGTTGTGGGGACCAACAAGCTGATCCCCACAATATAAATTTTTGCATCTTAATAAGAAGACATGTTTAAGGTGAGGGTATGGGGTGGAGTTTTAAGGTATGAGTAACTCTCCAGGAAATGAATGGAAATCTGTATACTGTCCCAACATTTCACAGAAACTGATTGTCTAGACAAGAACTAGGAGAATGTACACTTTAGACTCACATAAAGCATATTAGGATTAATATTATGATTAGTAATTAGGAGTATTAACTACATAAATACATAATTCAGTGGAAAAACCCCAGTGTTTGTGTGTGTGTGTGCTATTGTTTTAGGCCAAAGATTTGGGAGAATGTACACATAGACTCACATAAAGCATATTAGGATTAATATGAAGATTAGGAATTAGGAGAATTAACATACATCATTCAGTGGAAAAACCCAGTTTTGTGTGTGTGTGTGTGAGAGAGAGAGAGAGAGAGAGAGATGCTGATCAGGTTTATTACTGAATTATGAGTGCATATGTCTGTGTCCTTGTGTTTATCTCTTTATGGGAAGCAGACGTCCTCAGAACTTCTTTACCAATTTCACGGCCATAAAAATCAGGTCCCAGACCTTGAAATGAACATTTTTCCTGTGTAAAAGACTATAAGTAGCCAAGCCAGGTGAAATTTGTGACAAGGAGATTTGTGCCAAGAGTGCTGAAACTTTACCACCAAAACCCAACAATTTTTCCCTCAAGTGAGTGAGCTGAGATGCCCCACAACTACTGATTCTTTCCTGGTCAAGTCAAGGGACTCTAGGCTGTGAATTTGGGAGTTTTACCTCTGCTGGTTGGAGAGCTGTGTGTAAATGTTTTTGTGGTTTTTTTTTTGTTGTATAATTTATTTCTAGGTTTTTGCCAATTTTATCCCCTTCCCAATGTAGTGGTAGCCAATTAGCCCATCCCCTCCGTTAGGCCTCTGCCCATCACTTTGCAATGTCCCTGACTCTAGGAGGGTGCAGGCAAGCACAAGCCTCCTCCGTTGCGTGTGATGCAGCCACTGCTTCTTTTTCAAACCACCGCAGATGCACAGTTACTGGAGAGCCTAACACGCTCAGAAGAAGGTACACAGGTCCCCAGCTCCGATTGGACCAATCAGTAGACGCCTGAGCCAGCGGACTTTGCAATGTGGAAGTGACTGAGAGTGCCACCTACCCGCCCAGAGAGAGCACTGCCAATTTTTTGCTCTCTTGGGGCCTGACTGGCAAACAGCATGACCGGGATTCAAACTCGTGATCCTCGGGTCATAGTGGTAGCGTCTTTGCCCGCTGAGCCACTCGGGGCCCTCTGTGTTCTTTTCTGATTGTTGTAAATGCTTTGAGTTAGAGAAAGATCATATGAATTAAATTGAGAAGCTAAATTTTGCAGGGTTCATGTCTGCACTCTTTGTGATTTAAGTTTTATTTAACTTCACTGAGATGTATAATTTTTGTCTGGTAAAAATATTCTGTGAAATCTGTGATAATGAAAATATTAAGTCTATAGTGCTATTCAGCCCTGCGCCCAGTAGGTGACTAACCGCGACCCTGATAAGGATAAAGCGGGTGTGATAATGAATGAGTGAATGAATTATTTTATTTATTTATTTTGATTATTTTTTTGTATTTTTTTGTATTTCAAAGCAGGAACAACAATCACAATAAGGTACAGTAGTAACATTGACAGTTAGCATCGGTCCTTGCTCTACACATTTTGTTTTTCCTCATCTCATCTCCTCATTTTGTTGGTCCCCATCTTGCATCTATTAAAAAAACCACCTGTGCTGAATGAATCATATACTTTATTATTATTATTATGCTACTTTTAAGTTATGTTGTAATGAAATATAAAAATAATAAGCAAATAATAATAAATAATAAATTTTAAAAAAGCTGACCAATTCTGATTCTGAACATCCATAGTAATAATGGGAAGCGATTGTCATATCTCTCTCTCTCTCTCTCTATCTCTATCTCTCTCTCTCTCTCTCACACTCACACTCACACACACACACACACACACACACATAGAGAGAGAGAGAGAGACAGAAAGTTAGTGTGTTTGTTGACTGATTGCTTTCTTTAGTGAAAAACACACACAAACACAGAGAAGAACTTTAGAGTGTGTTTGTTGACTGATTGTTTTCATTAATCAGACACACACACACACACAGAGTGGATTAGAGTGTGTTCAGGTGATGCTGTTGAATAATGGATCTCATTAAGGCTGCTGTAGCCATAGCAACTCATACTGTTTGCCTTTTTCCTGCTAGGTGCAATGAGATGCTGTCAACACACACACACACACACACACACACCTCTCTTTGGAGAAGAATAATAGAATAATGAGGACAGTGTAGTGTACTATTCTATCTGTGCTCACAGATGTTCTCTCTGTTTCTGTTTGCGCTCCACTCTCACTTCAGTCTCCTCTTACAGACATGCAAAATATACACCAGGTGCTGATTTATTCCATATATCTGTGATAATACAAAAAATACATTTATTATATCTATGCTGGAGAAAGTCTGTTTTTTTCTGGGTCCTATTGTTTCTAGGATCTTCTCAAATGCTGGGAATAAAAATGCACTGATGTATTTTGTTTGATGGCTTTTGACCATCCTTCCTCTTGATCACATTCAGTGAGGCTCAGGTCTGGAGACTGGGCTGGATGCTTGGAGTTGACTCTCCATTTTTACAGAGCTATTCATTAGTTGTGATAATGCATGTAATACATGCTGATTTCTTATAGCTTTGATGGAAAAGATCCTTGTTGGAGTCATTTTCTTCTCCGAAGAGCCTGTCTTTTTCAGGATCTTCTCAAACGTTGAAGACCAATATGGAGTTTTGCTTCACGGCTTGTGACCTCATGATCACATTCAATCAAATTCAAGAAGTTGTGGTCCAGGTCTGGAGATTGAGTTTGACATTTGGAGTAGATTCATTTTTCAATTAGCTTTAGCTGTGATTATACATGTAGTGCATGTTCTTTTTTTATAGCTATGGTGGGGTAATGTCCTTTTTGTTGGAATTGCATTATACTGTAGTATGCAGATATTGGGCATCATTTATCATTCACAAGTTTAGAAATAAGGACTCCTAAAACACAACAGGGACAAAGAATTAGCTTAGCATAACAACTATATATTGGTATATAATTTGTATTAGCATAGCAAAGTTATTTCACCCAAAATGCAATACAATTTAAGAGTTAGAAGGTAACATAACATGTATAAAACCAACTTTTTTGTTTGCTAAAACTGTCACTATGTCCTGACAGTAGTACATGATGATCTAATTAAAAAAATCAGGCTCCATCTAGTGCTCCTAATGCAAGTTATAAGAATTAAAAACTTAATCCTAACTTTCACCCTGGTTCTAAATTTAACCCTAACCTAAAACTACCCAAAAACCTAATCCAAACCCTAATCATGTTAGATTAAATAATGTAAATAATGTTTAAATAATGTAAAAAACCAGATCCTAAACTTTGCCTTGTCTGTAACTGTAACCATAACTTTAACCTTGACCCAAAGCCTAATCTGAACCCTCTCCTAGGCCCAATCTTAATTTTAATCTAAACCCAAAATCTAATCATAACACTCACTCGGCAACTAATTCTAACCTCAACCATCATCTCGGCCATAGTCTTTACCCTAACTAATCGTAACCCAAAACTACAGTGGTGCTTGAAAGTTTGTGAACCCTTTAGAATTTTCTGCATTTCTGCATAAATCTGACCTAAAAGATCAAGTCCTAAAAGTAGATAAAGAGAACCTAGTTAAACAAATAATAATAGAAATAGAAATAGAAAAATAGTATACTTGATCATTTACTTAATGAAGAAAATAATCCAATATGACATATTTGTGAGTGGCAAAAGCTGATGTTAATGCTCATATATCCACCATAAGGAGAACACTGAACAACAATGGTGTGCATGGCAGGGTTGCAAGGAGTATAAATATAAATAGAACTTTTTGGTTTAAATGAAAAGTGTTATTTTTGCAGAAAGGAAAACACTGCATTCCAGCATAAGAACATTTTCCCATCTGTGAAACGTGGTTGTAGTATCATGGTTTGGGCCAGTTTTGCTGCATCTGGGCCAGGACGGCTTGCCATCATTGATGGAACAATGAATTCTGGACTATATCAAAGAATTTTAAAGGAAAATGTAAGGACATCTGTCCATGAACTGAATCTCAAGAGAAGGTGTGTCATGCAGCAAGACAACAACCCTAAACACACAAGTCGTTCTACCAAAGTATGTTTAAGGAACAGCAACACACCACATACTGAAAGCAAAGGTTCACATAATTTTGCCTCTCACAAATGTGATATTGGATCATTTTTCCTCAATAAATAAATGACCAAGTATAATATTTTGTCTCATTTGTTTAAATGGGTTCTCTTTATCTACTTTTAAGACTTGTGTGAAAATCTGTTGATGTTTTCAGTCATATTTATGCAGAAAAACAGAAAACTCTCAAGGGTTCACCACTGTAAACACTAACCCTAAACTTAATCTTAATCAGAAACCAAAAACTAATTATAAAACTCATCCTGACCCTAACCATAATCTTAACCCAAAGCTTAATCCTAATCCTTGCCCCAAATCTATGCTTAACTTTAATCTCAACCCATAACCTAATCCTAGTGCTCACCCTGACTGTTAGGGTGCTTTCACACCTGAAAGTCCGGACCATGGTCCAAACCAAGGTTTGTGTGTTTGTTACTTTACATATATTTGGGCTTGTTTTCACACTGCATTTTTGCGAATGCACCAAATACTTTTCGTTTGACATGCCTATGTGCTGTCATCATCACATATGTGGTGTGCGTTTTCCTACACTGGACACTGATTGGTTTGTAGAAGGACGTGCGTCTGACACTTTTATATACTTTTATATTCTGCTGCAAGTTTCAGCATTTTTGTGTTTTTTTTCAAACTGACTTTTCACAATATAAATGCAAACAATAAAACATTTGTTGAGTTGACAAAAGAATAGATTTATCAGTCATGTCTTTGTCTAACTGTAGAGTGGTGACACTGACACTAGGGGCAGCTCTAACATTGTTTTACAAAAGCCACACTGATGAGGCTGCCTGTAGAATGGTGATACTGACACTAGGGGGAGCTCTAACATTGTTCTACAATAGCTACACTGATAAGGCTGCCTGTAGAGTGGTGACACTGACACTAGGGGGAGCTCTAAAATCGTTCTACAGCAGCTACACTGGTAAGGCTGTCTGTAGAAAGGTGACGCTGACACTAGGGGGAGCTCTAACATTGTTCTACAGCAGCTACACTGATAAAGCCGCCTGTAGAGTGGTGATACTGACACTAGAGGGAGTTCTAACATTGTTCTACAGCAGCTACACTGATAACGCTGCCTGTAGAGTGCTGATACTGACACTAGAGGGAGCTCTAACATTGTTCTACAGCAGCTACACGGATAATGCTGCCTGTAGAGTGGTGACACTGACATTAAGGGGGAGCTCCAATGATGTTCTACAGAAGCTGCACTAATAAGGCTGCCTGTAGAGGTATTTGTGAATGTGCCATTCTTGTTTTCTGGGTTCTTGAGTGCAGGCGGATTGTTTAAAAATAAATGATGCAGGTTAAAATAATAGACTCGTTTAATCAGCCAACTGATTAATCAGTTTTATCCCTGCTGTAAAGCAACATTTGTGAGATCTTTTTTTTTCAGAAAAATGCTGAAGGTTGTATAGTCTAGTCTGAGTCTTCCAGATATCGGCCATTATGGCTACGTCTCATGACTGTTTTCAAATGTGTTAGTGTGTTTAAATCACAAGCCTTTTGGCTTTGTCTTCAGCATGGTGTGTTTTTAAAGTGCTCTGTTGTCTTTAGAAGCACGATTGAGAAAAACATTCACAAAATGAGATGAATCGTGTAGGGCTTCCCTTAAAAAGCTCTTTTACAGAGCTTGGGGTTTTTTAAAAAGGAAATCAGGAAGCACTCAGTCTTTTTAAGACCTGCTAATGTTTCAATGGTTTGAATGAAGTTGGGTTTGGTTGGTTTGATTTGGTCTAGATTTGGCCACCTTTTAGTCTGTTTTGGCTTGTCCGTGTTTCATGACAAGGACAAAGTTTCAAAACCAGTCTTCAGCCCTTTATTTTGAAGAAAGTAATATATAATCCTGCTTCTTTGTCTTTGTTTTATAAGTTACATTTTATAATAAGGGCCACAAATAAGCTTACTTAAGACTATCAACGGCAAAACAAACAACCCTCCTTTCAGTGTTCCTTCAGATGCTCCCCCCTCTAAAATTCATGCACGTGCATTGCCAAGGTAATGGCACTAGGCTTGCAGAGGAAATATAGAGAACAACATAAGGGCATGTAATTATCTTTAGCAAGTTTAGCATTAGCTAGCTTGTGCATTACGAGATTGTTGCTACAATTGCTGCTCCTAGTTGTGATTATCACAAACAATCACAAACAGTATAAAACAATATTATGTTGTTTGTACACAAATAAATCCATGTTCCTTACCTTTCAAGGAGTAGAGCAACATCCTCACCCCATTCATGCCTTCAGAGGTTTCTCAACCATCCAAACTCCTCAACAATATTTATAGTGGTCTTTGTCCCTACCCTTCGCTACCCCCTGTCCTGTGCACATCAACACCCTCTGTTGCTAATTGGCTGGAATAGTGTTGTCTTTCTCTGATCAAGCCACTTTACAGAGCCAGGTCTGAGCATAACAAACTGGAGATGTAGCAAACTAAGAAAACATTGACTGAATTTTACAATAAGTGTATTAGATTGATGTGATAAGAATGATTTTATAAGAAAAGTGATAGTACACCCTCACACAGTTTGGGGGGATATGTTCCCGTTCCATGGCTTAGAGCCACTTGATTTGCCCAGTAAAGAGTCATTAGCTGTTGGGGAAGACTTTCTATGAGCCTACTAGCTACAATGTAGCATCCTGTGGTAGTGAGGCACAGCTCACTCAAACAGAGAAAATAGTACATTACTTCAGCTTTGGTGTCAATATTTCATTGATCTTGGATGCCCCTCTAGTCAGACTTTTCACCTCACTCCGCTGGCTATGTGACTCCACTATGTCAAATAATATCTGCATGCTCTTTTCAGAACTTTCAATGTTTACCAACTTCTTACATTGTGAATTTTCACAGCATTCCACTGTAAATTGTCTGTTTCATGGGAAAAGGCTCAATTCATGGTTTATAATGTGATTTTCATGGCTCTGAAAATGAATGAATGAAGGCCTGAAAACCAGTTGAACACGAGTGTTGTCTATAAATGCTCCATTAGAGTTGAAGTCATGTTATTATTTATAAACTGCTGCTTATCATTACTCATTATTTGAGACAATACTTACATTAATAGTGCTTATATACTATATTTACATTGTCATATCAGAATATTGTGACCACCTCAGTTCGGTGATGGGGTTTGCTGCACACACAACAGGGGACGGTCTACACACTTGCCCAAGCAGTGGGCAACCCTATCCATGCTGCTAAGGGGGCAGTTGGTTGCTCAATGACACTTCTCTCATGTCTTATTGGTTCAGGGGATTGATCCGGTGACCTTCCAGTCACAAGGCTGGTTCATGGACCCCAAATTAGAGCCCTGCCAAATGATGGAATCCAGCTTCCTCCCTTGTTGAAGGAAAACATCTTGAATTTTCATGTGTACTTATCAAGGCTTTTAGCAAGGACTTAAATACTCTTTTAGACTGTTTTTCTTTCTCTCTGTTTCAGAAACCTGCCAATATTCTGGTGATGGGGGAAGGTCCAGAGCGAGGGAGGGTCAAAATTGGTAAGAAGTACTGCAGAACACGTCTGTGACCTCACAATAATCACTGTTATTCACTGCTTCATTGTGATTGGAAGAACTGTGACATTGAGTCCCCATACCCCTTAATTGGGTGATTGGCAGAGTGTTACACTGACTTAGGCAAAGCTAGGATATGATGCCAGTCCATAACTGGGCACACATACACTCACATCAGGGCAACAGATTAACCACTTCACCTGATCTCCATGTTGATGGACTGTGCGAGGAAAGTGGAGACCCAGGAGGAAACCCAGGTGCACATGGAGAGAACATGGAATCTCCACCCAGATGGGGACTCAAACCCAAGACACCAACACTTTAATCACCAAGCCACCATGCAAGCCAGTTTTTTACTAAATATTAAATTAATTCATGAAAACTCAGAATTGTTTCATATGCAGTTGACTTTAGGATTGTCATGCGTATTGTGGAGATGAAGTTTGTGTGGCTTCAGCAAACATTGTGACATAATTGTTGAGCAAACAAACAACCGCGGATGTAACACAGGGGCTTCGTTTGCCATGTTGTGCACATGGAAGTTGGATGAACTCCATGGCCAAAGACAACACACGACAATGTCTGTGGCTGGCAGAACAAGTATAGCAAAAACAGTTCTTCCTCCTCTTCTTCTAACATTTATTTATACACTATTAATATTTCACACATCTCAATAGCAGAGCCCGTTCTCTGCTCTAGTCAGAGTGCAAAAGGTGATCACAGTTTTCCGGTAGTCATGAAACGAAACTTCACGAATGTCACAGCGCCACTCACAGTTGTGGAATGTACATGACAGGCAAAACGAAGCCACAGAAAGTATGCCAGCTTGAAAGTGCATTCTAGGAACGTGGAAAAAATGTTTGGTATCTTTTTTTATAATTGTACACATTTTAATACAACATCTCCTATATAACTTGACAATTAGTTTTTTACTTTTAACATGCTTTTTTAACACATTGGATCCAAAATATTATAAAAAACACTAATTTAAGATGGAAGCACAGGTTACAAATGTGAATATAGAAAAGTAAAACTGAGATCAAATGAAGCTACAGTGAGGAAAATAAGTATTTGAATGCCCTGCAAATTTGTAAGTTCTCCCACTTAGAAATCATGGAGGGGTCTGAAATTGTCATCTTAAGTACATGTCCACTGTGAGAGACATAATCTAAAAGAAAAAATCCAGAAATCACAATGTATGATTTTTTAATAATGTCTTTTTAGATTAGCATCTCTTCCAAGCATTTATGTCCACAATTAGACTGAAAGCTACATTAGCATGTCTTGCATATGAGTGTTGGGGATTCTTAAAAAGTAACAAATAAAGGTAAATTTGAGATAAAAATCAAATTGTATACAACTACTTGCAACAAAATGGTGTGAGGCTTGATCACAGGATTTGCACTTCCAAGGTGTAACGTTTATTTTTTGTCCACTTAGAAGCAGCATTGTCCCCCTCACAGCCCTACTGTATTCAGCCTTTAGAACAGATTCAGCAGATTCAAACTTTTTTCTGTATCTTTATAAGACAAAAACTAAAAAATATATGAAAGTAAATGCAACACTAATCCCACCTCTTTTTTAAAAGTTATTTTTAATTTCAAATTTTACTTTTTGCCATATTTCAATTTCTATGTTGTCTATTGACAATGAAAACTAGCATGGTGTTTCAAGCCAGCACGTTTGAGACAAGATAACAGCGATGTTCAATGTAAGTTCTTGAACATCTTGAACCAGCCACGTGGTTTGACTCCTAAGGGTTAAAAGAAGATTTAAAAGCAGTACAGAATAGCAGTTTATATCTTTTTTCAGATGTGTATAGATTGTATATTTTAGATTTTGGATATTGATGGAAGGATGGTTTGGACAGTGCCTTTTACTGTCATTGATTTAATTCTGAAATAATTTTTAGTTATTTTTAATCACTTGTTGCCACTAGAAATAATTTGAAATGCCACATAAAAGCACTTAAATGTTTTTTGGCACACTGCAGCAAGTGTAGACTGCATGCTACCCCCTACAGTATGGGAGTATATGCACATGTAAGAATAGAGACATACATTCATCAGTGTTTATGTTTCACATATATGCATTAGATCATTTACTATTTGATTGATGTGATGATGAATTGTTACATCCCTAGTTAATCATCTTCAAGTGAGTTTGTACATTTCTGTTGTAAAGAATCTGCTTATTGATTGGTCTTGAAGATTCAATCACTCAAAGCACACTAAACTATCAGCTCCACGTTGGAAGCTAAGACATTGAAAATGTTGGAGGATAAGAGCTGTCGGAGATTCTCAGAAGCTCTTCAGACCTTGTCAGTGACCCTGCAGTCTGAGAGATGAGCTCAGCACATCAAGGTCGGACTAGTGAACCTCTCTGGGCTTGGGGAGGGGGGATGTGCTGTATTTCTGCTTTCTCTGTAATGTTGCATAACTTCATTTGAACTAGTCAAGAGTGATGTCAGCAGTGGCTGTTTATGCTGGACAATGTATTTATCCATCCATCCTCCATCTATATTTCCCATCATTAATCCATCCATCCTCATTTCCATTCAATGACCTATCCAGTCTTCATCCTGCATTCACATTTCCCTTCATCCATCACTCCATCCATGTTTCCATTCATCAATTAATCCAATCACCCATCTGTCCACATTTCCTTTCATATATCCAACCATCCATATGTTTCCAATCATAAATCTGTTCTTCCTTCATTTGTCCACTTTTCCCTTTATCCATCCCTCCATCCACATGTTTCAATTCATCTATCTTTACTCCATCCATCCATCATCTACATTTCTCTTCATCCATGCCTTTATTCACATGGTTCCATCCATCCATCTTTTCTCCATCCAAATTTCCATCTAATCATTTATCCATCCATCCATCCATCCACATTTTCATTCTTCCATCCATTTACTATCCATGCTTCCATTCCTCCATCCACATACAATTCTATGCATCTACATCTATCTATCCATCACTCCCACATTTAATCTATTCATCCACCAGTTCATCCATGCATCTGTTTTTGTCAATTCATCCTTCCATTCTTGCATTACTCATGCCTCCAACTGCATTTCTATCCAGCATTCAGTTCAGTTTTTCATCTACATTTATTCTTCTTTTATCCATGCATCATCATTTCATCAAAGTATCCATTTCTTTGAACATCATTTAATGCAATCTTTCATTGTATGAGCATAAATATTCTATGTAAATTCACTCAAAATTCACGTCTTTTTCACTAAAACCTGCAAGTTTATGAAAATGCCACCATTAAAGTTCATGTCAGGATACTTTGGATAGAGGTTGATCTCCTGAACTGAATACAGTGAAGTTGAGTTGACCTCTGCCCTGGTTTTTGAGTGTCTCAGTCTGTGCTCAGCTGAACATTCTGCAGGTGGTGGACGAAGTTTGAGTAGATTAACAGGATTAGAGTGAAAACAGTTTTTTGGCAGGTTACCAGTGCAAAACCCTGAATGTAGTCTGATGAACATATTAACTACTTGCCCTGTGGAGTGTCCAGACAGTCACATACAATGTCATTTTATCTGTTCATTTATTACAGTCAGATTTTACTGTAACAAGCTTCTTTCTCCTGAAACATAAGGTAGAGGTGGTGCTGTAATGTATATAACATAGTTTAAATAAACATGATGACATTAGAATGTTGTGTTTTTATCCATTTGTACTGATTTGATGTTGTTTATTACAATGTGTGTCTGTGTGTGTGTGTGTGTGCGCGTGTGCGTGTGTTGTAGCTGATATGGGCTTTGCACGGCTGTTTAATTCTCCACTGAAGCCCTTGGCTGACCTGGACCCCGTGGTGGTCACCTTTTGGTATCGGGCACCTGAGCTGCTATTGGGAGCGCGACATTACACCAAAGCAATCGGTGAGTTGGGCACCACATCCTAAATCAACAAAGTCATACAATACAGTTAATAATAATCTCCAAAACTCCAGAATCAGGGAATTCAGAAGCTGTAACATCCTCTAGTCTTCTGGAAAGACTTTACACTAGATGTTTGAACATTGCTGAGCATATTTGATTGCATTCAGTCACAAGCATTTTTGAAGTCTGCTGTTTCCCTCTGGGCATGGTGACCTTGTGAGTAGGGCATGAGGTTCATACATGTCCACTGCTGATAAGGAAAACCTCCTTCTAAACTCCACACCCAGATTCTTCTAGCTTTTGAAATATGTAATACAAAACAAGTCTGCTGACACTGTTATCGTTAGCTAACCTTCATTCTTCAAATCCAAATGAGCAAATGTGATTTTTTAATAATGAAATTGTATAATAATTTTAATTAACACACTATGTTCATTTAGATTTTAGGAGAGATGTGCTAACTTAAAATATTTACTGTAAACAGTGCTGATGAGCATGTCACTGTTCTTTACTTTGAGCTCCACCTTAACAAGGAGTTGGGTTGGTTTAGAAATTTGATAGGTTTGCATTTCAGCAAAGCTATGCATGCGTTATGTCATTTTATGTATAATCTACACTCTCAAAAAAGATGGTTCTTCAAGGGTTCTTTAGTAAAGAAAATGGTTCTATGTAGAACCATGAACTCTCAAAGAACCCTTCTCCTAGATAAAGGGTTCTGTCCATGGTGAAAGGGTTCTTCAGATTGATGAGGAATGTGCTGGTGAAGGTTCTGTATAGAAGCCTTTTGAAAATGGTTCAACACACTTTGGTCATCCACAAGCCTTTATATTCTCTCATTAAAACATTTTTTTCATTGAGCTGTGAGCCTCATGTCTTCACCTCTTCATCAGACGTGAATCTTCATCACTGCACGCTTCTCTTCTTTCATGTAAATCATAATTGAGGCAGCCATCTTTTGTTGCACTGCAGTCATAAATTAACTGACATAACACATTCAGTTATTGTGAAGACAATGACCTATTACAGAAACTGTTAAGACATTGTGGCCAACAGAAGTTTTAATATAACTAAACTCATCCTCATGTATGTATATATAAAACACCTTAAATGTCTAAGGCACAATAACTGCAGCTACAAGGCTAATGTTGCTAATAATAAATACAACTCCTTCAAAAAACCTAGATAATGTAGATGTTTATATATTAGGGCCACATTAGTGCAAAATTACAAAAATTGTCATTCACTTATTCAAAGTGACACATTTAAGCCTTTTTATGTTGATGCTATTTTACTGTAATATAATTTACTCAAACTCACAAAGAAATATTCTGATAATTTGAGATTCTGGATTTCTATAGCTATAAGCCAAACTGAGCTACAGTGAACAAAAAAGTCCTGAAATGTGTCACTTTGTCTTATGAAAATAAAATATGACAGTTTGCCTTTTTGAATTAAATTACATGCACAAATAAACATTTTGACGATGCTCTCATTGCACTAGTATCTGTGTATATATAAACATCTGGACTATTTAGGTGACTATTGAGTTCTAGTTTTCATTAGCACCATTAGCCTTGTAGCTCCGAAGACATTTACAGGGTTAAATGTGAGCTGTGTGAGGTAATTGGACCGTGAGTAAGTCTGTTACCGTAGACCTGCTGGACTTTGCTCTGTGACTGTTTGCTTTTACAGACCCATGTATTTACTTAATGTTTGCATTAGCATGCACTAATGCTGGCACTGTGTGTGTGTGTGTAAGTGATTATGACAGTGAGCATTTGTGCAGGCTGTGCTGTTTTCTGTGCTCTTTGCATGTTGTCCTTTTATTCTTAATCAGTGTGACCTGAGTGTTTGTCTATGACTTCTTTCTCTGCCCTAGTGATGAAATCCACCTCACCTTATTGAACATTGTTCACATACCTGTGACATGACCTCTGCTGTATATACACACGTTCTGCACACTAGAATAGCTTTGTGCCGTGGAAACATTCACTGCACATGTTCTATTGCACAAGAGGCATCATAAATGCAGGATAGTCATATTAGCTGATGTGGCCTGTGCTTGAAGCAATATTTAGTGCAACAGAAATACTAAATAGGACCTGTAGAAAATCTACAGACAAATAAACCTCTTGTGTTTGCTAGGGCATTTGCAAAGCAGTTACTATTCAATCCCATATTATTTATATATAT
>BRDA01013454.1:2402-12980 GCA_036984385.1 Crenuchus spilurus | reverse complement strand
AGGCGTGAGATAACCACAGCTTGTACCAAGAGTTGAGTGGCATGTTGGGTTAGGAACGGTCTGATTTGTCTGATATTATAGAGCGCAAAGCGGCATGACCGTGCAACAGAGGCCATGTGATGTGTGAATGAAAGCTGGTCATCAAACATAACCCCGAGGTTCCTAACAACCTTTGACGGAGAGAGTGAGAGAGAGTCGATCATCAAGGTCAGGTTGTGTTGAACTGACTGTTTGGCGGGGAAGACCAGTAGTTCAGTCTTAGAGAGGTTAAGTTGTAGGTGGTGATCCTTCATCCATGAGGATATATCTGAGAGGCAGTGAGATATCCACCCCGAAAGTGTAACATTCATTCATTCATTCAAAATCTCGATTACAGTCACCTGTCATCAGATCATTATTTATTTATTTATTTATTTTACCTCATTACTAATCCTAAATTGTCTCATCCCAACTTTTTTGGAGTGTGTTGCAGGACTGTAATGCCATGAAGAAGCGTTTTAGATTACAGTGAATGTAAATGACTTGTGGAGTCTTACTGCAGAGAGTAATAAAGATCTTTATCTAGAACGTTGTCTCATACTGAATGTGCTTCTCTGTTTTGACGGTGTAGAACGCAGGGGGTGTGAGGTGTTGTCTAAAATGTTTTAAAGTCCATAACAAGCACTGTGACTTTAATGTGTGTTTATGCTTGTGTGTGTAGGTACGTCACAAAGTATCAAAACAAGTGTATGCAATGAAGCAGCTGAGTAAGTTTGAGATGATAAAGCGCTCTGACTCGGCTTTCTTCTGGGAGGAGCGTGACATCATGGCCTTTTCTAACAGCCCCTGGATCGTCCAGGTAAGATTTCAGTACTCCCCCACACACACATACACACACACACACTCACACACACACACACACACACACACACACACACACACACACACACACACACTGTGTTTGCATGGATATGAAAGAAAACACCCTTTAAAGAGACACAGAGATGATTGGATTGCTTTATGCATCACTATAATCGGTTTACACCGGAGTGTTGATTTTTATTCTCTAGAAGATCTTTTTCTATGTGATGTATAGATAATAAGATCTGCGTAAGGTCGATAAGATTACAGCCCTTGTTTTTCAGTTTACTCAATAAAGCAGGGGTGTCAAACTCCAGGTCTGGAGGGCTGGTGTACGGCACTGGACTGTAGTTTTTAACACCTCTTCATTGTCAGTTTGATGAGCGTCAGTTTATCATAATTAAATTGACATTTCGTTAATTTCTGTATAAATAACGATAATACATTGATTTAATTAACTAAACACATCACATCACTCAGATGTCTTTTGCCCCCTGGTGGATTATCCATGCACTGTATGCACCAGAGGGTACACTCAGATTTAAGTAAAAATGTCAACTCTGTGTGTAAGGGGTTAAAAGGTTTTGTTTCTTTAAATAACATGATGCATGATTTAGACTCTGGATGATAACAAAACTCATAATATATTTAATGTCTTTTTTTTTGTAATTGTAATCATTATTTGATAGTTTAGGATCTTTAAACTAGTAGTGAGGAGAACATGTGTCGGTCAAAAGTTTTAGGTCATTTCAGGTGTGCACCTATTGTCTCAGGGGTTCATCCTACAGGAAGATAATGACCCAAAACATCAGTCCAAGCTCTGCCAGAACTACCTCAGGAAACAACTACAAGATGGTCAGCTTGAAAACATGGAGTGGAGCACAGTCTCCAGACTTAAACCCCATCCAGCTGATTTGGGATGAAGTGAAAAGCAAAGCAAACCTACAAGAGCCAACATTTATGTGACGTTCTGCAGCAGATTAGTGAAGAACTGTCTGAAGAATGTTTGATGTCTGTTGTAGAAAGAATGTCACGAGTGTGTTCAGCTGTTATATCTGACAAAGGTGCTGCTTTGTGTCCAAAGTTTAGACACATTTTGTCTATAAACTGACTCACTGAGTTCTTATTTAACTCCTTTACTTTCATTTCAGAGTCAATCAGACATTAAACTCAGTCATTTACATACAAAACTGGGATTCTCAAACTTTTGACTGGTAGTCTACGTGTCCTTTATAATGCAAGTACTTGTAGGGCTTGGAACTGAATATCAGAGTATTTGGATACTTGTTTGTTGGGTAGGTATTTGGTTCTGCTAAATGTTGGCTACAAAACCTATAAAATACACTGTGTCAGAACATTCCTGTAAGACAAACTGTACTTTTTAAACTGTAGAGAAATCTATCATCTCAGCTCAGACACACAGTAACACAGTCGTGAACATCAAGCCTCAGTTCATGTTGACTGTTTGTGTAAACTCTGCTCAATTTTGCCAGTTTCACATCAAAGCAGCACATTTTAACTCCTAAAAAGTCCTGAAGAAAACTTAATTACCATCTAATCCCACCTCCCCCGATCACTGTGTACTATTCCACCTCTCACTTGTTTTGTATTTTGTAGTCAGCACAGAAATAGATGTATAATATCTCCTGTGTCTGAAACAAAAACAGTCATTGCTTCTTCCATTTTGGCTCTGAAGACCAGAGAACATGACTCTAGAGCAGATAAACATTAACCTGCTTGCACCATGTCTAATGCCAAGTGTGGGCTAGAGGGGCACAAAGCCCTCTGCATTGAGCTGTGGAGCAGTGGAGCTGTTTTGTGGAATGATGGTGGTCCATCCAGTACTTTTCGGATGAGTCGGGGCTTTTGTAAAGCATTCATCATAGACTAGTGCATCTCCACAACTTAGAATATCATGAAACGTTAATTTGTGTTTGTAATTTCACTTTAAAACCACACACAGTCATATATTTAATGTTGATGACTCCAAATGAAATATTCTAATCATTTTCATGAGCTATAAGATATACTCATCTACATTCAAATTAAAAAAGGCTTGAAGTGTATCATTTAACATGTAGTAAATATAAAATATGACCAGTTAAGTTCACAAAAGACCTTCAGTATATTGTCATTTTTAATCTTCAATCAAATTGAGACATATTATTATTATTATTATTATTATTATTATTATTATTAGCTAGCAGGGTAAAGTAAATTAAACCATTATTAGTCATCCTTGTCCATCAACTTGATCTGTCATCAACCAAAAATGTTCACTCAGCTCAGTCAGCACTGCTGGATATGCTGTTTCACTGAAAAATGTCACAGTATAGATATTACATCATTTTATATTGATCCTGATTTAAAACATCTTATTTGGGGATTTTCTGCCCAACGTGTTTGATAGCCAATCGAGTTGCAAATTCGTTGACTCTCCCTTTAATTGTAATGTTCCTGACTATTGGAGGGTGCAGACTTACACAGGCCTCCTCTGATGCATTTGAAGTCAGGCTCCGCCTCTTCTGCTGCTGATACATCACCACTGGGCAGCCAATGCGCTCAGAGGAAAGCGCAGGATCCCCAGTTCTGATGGATCGCCTGGCAGGTGCCTGAGCCAGCCAACATTACTTAGTAGTGCTGGGTAAAGAGTGCCATCTTACCCACCCAGAGACAGCACTGCCAATTCTGCTCTCTCAAGTGCCGGCTGTCGATGGCAAGCAGCGTGACCTGAGATTCGAACTCATGATCCTCAGATCACAGTGACAGCGCCTTAGTCCACTGAGCCACTCAGGGCCAAATAAAAAAAAGAAAATCTAATTGTTAAACTACTGTGAATGATCAGGTACAGAGCAATAATCAGGTTTAGATTTAGGGCTGAGATAAAAGGTTTGGATCTATGTTAGCTTTAGGGTTGGGGAAAAGTTGAGGCTAGTTGAATGTATTCTTCAGTTGTATTTAAGTTAAAAACAGAGTGCATGTACAAATAATCTTAAGTGGTCTTTTGAAAAAATAAAGGCTTCATGTGTCAGTCTTTTATTTCTCTTTTAGCTATATTGTGCTTTCCAAGACGAGCGTCACCTCTACCTTGTGATGGAGTTCATGCCGGGCGGAGACCTGGTCACTCTAACGATGAACTATGACATGCCGGAGAAGTGGGCACGCTTCTACACAGCAGAGGTGGTTCTGGCGCTGGATGCCATCCATTCCCTGGGCTTCATTCACAGAGACATCAAACCTGACAATATGCTGCTGGACTGCAATGGTCACCTCAAGCTTGCCGACTTTGGCACCTGCATGAAAATGGACAAGGTGAGTATGGTTATGAGCTTGTTCATGATGTGTACACAAGGACTGTGTATTGACATGGAGCTGTATCATCGTAAAGGGGTTACAATACAATGCAATGGTGTGAAAAAGTGTTTGGCCCCTTCCTGATTTCCTGTTTTTTGCATGTTTGTCACACTTAAATGTTTTGGAACATCAAACCAATTTAAATGTTAGTCAAAGACAACACAAGTAAACACAAAATGCTATTTTTAAATGAAAGTGTTTATTATTAAGGGAGAAAAAAAATCCAAACCTACATGGCCCTGTGTGAAAAAGTGATTGCCCCCTAAACCTAATAAGCTGGTCGGGCCACCCGTAGCAGCAACAACTGCAACCAGGCGTTTGTGATAACTTGCACTGAGTCTTTTACAGCGTTGTGGAGGAATTTTGGCCCACTCATCTTTGCAGAATTGTTGTAATTCAGCCACACTGGAGGGTTTTTGAGCATGAGCGGCCTTTTTAAGGTCATGCCACAGCATCTCAATAGGATTCAGGTCAGAACTTTGACTAGGCCACTCCAAAGTCTTCATTTTGTTTTTCTTCAGCCATTCAGAGGCGGACTTGCTGGTGCGTTTTGGATTATTGTCCTGCTGCAGAACCCAAGTTTGTTTCAGCTTGAGGTCACGAACATATGGTCGGACTTTCTCCTTCAGGATCTTTGATAGACAGCAGAATTAATAGTTCCATTTATCACAGCAAGTCTTCCAGGTCCTGATGCAGCAAAACAGCTGCAGACCATCACACTACCACCACCATACTTTACTGTTGGTATAATGTTCTTTTTCTGAAATGCACTGTTTCATTTACGCCAGATGTAATGGGACACACACCTTCCAAAGAGTTCAACTTTTGTCTTATCGGTCCACAGAATGTTTTCCTAAAAGTCTTGTGGATCATCAAGATGTGTTCTGGAAAATTGAGACGAGCTTTAATGTTCTTTTTGCTCAGCAGTGGTTTTCGTCTAGGAACTCTGCCATGCAGACCATATTTGCCCAGTCTCTTTCTGATGGTGGAGGCATAAACACTGACCTTAACTGAGGCAAGTGAGGCCTGCAGTTCTTTGGATGTTGTTGTGGGGTCTTTTGTGACCTCTTGGATGAGACTCCAGTAATTTTGGGCGGCCAGCCACTCCTGGGAAGGTTCACCACTGTTCCATGTCTTCTCCATTTGTGGATAATGGCTCTCACTGTGGTTCGTTGGATTCCCAAAGCTTTGGAAATGGCTTTATAGCCCTTTCCAGACTGATAGATCTCAATTACCTTCTTTCTTAATTGTTCCTGAATTTCTTTGGATCTCAGCATGATGTGTAGCTTTTAAGGATCTTTTGGTGGACTTCACTTTGTCAGGCAGGTCCTATTTAAGTGATGTCTTAATTGAGAACAGGGGTGGCAATAATCAGGCCTGGGTGTGGCTAGATACAATGTACTCAGGTGTGAGAAAGCACAGTTATGTTTTAACAAGGGGGGCAATCACTTTTTCACACAGGGCCATGTAGGTTTGGATTTTTTTCTCTACCACTTGGTAGAGCTCATTTAAGTACTTCCACCTTCTTGAAGAAGGTGTTGAATTTAACACAATGTGATTGTGCCATCTCTACCCATTGGTAGAGGTATGTTAAGGTAAAAAAAAAACATCCATTAGATGTCACTAGAAATGTGACATTTTTTTGTCTGAATGCAAACAAGCAATGCTTTGTAGAACTAGCACAAGGAATACACTGGATCAGATGCTTACAAACCATTAGTGCTGTTGCAGCACCACACAGATGAGTGTGATGTTTAAAAAGGTAACAAAGTTATGATCTTATTGCACATTTTTTTATTTGTATATTATGCTCTGGTTTTACAGTTAAATGTCATCTCATTGCCAAAAAAAGTTTTTATTGAGTAGCAAGGTAATAGGTAATATGATATTAGTGGTCTACACAACACCACACTTACACTCCTTACACTGTACTTATTTCTGAATCTAAAGGCTGAAGATTACAACACTGCTGTCTAGTGGTTGGGTGATTAAACACAGCACACAATAAACAACTTTATATATAAACTATTATTTAAACATCCTGGCTGTGAATTTGAGAATAAATAGAGTATCACAAATTAAAATACGACATTACTCAAGTGTGTCAGTACTTTCTTACACTAATATTCAAAAGTCAGTATATTATCTACAGATCTGTCTAGTGAATCTAACCACACTTTTTATTGTGAGGTTGTGGTTAAAGATTAAGAATAGGATAAGGGAGGATGGTGAAAGGATAATTTAATAAATATTTAGTGGAATGTAACTTAAATACAAGGTAAGCATCTACTAAGCATCCAGCGTGGGGCTTCTAACAAAGTGTTATCAGTCATTTTGTTTGTTTTTTGTTATTTTATATACAATGATGTATTGCACAATGCAGATTTATGGGTGTATTTTAGGAGCCAGCAGATGTTATTACATGATAAATAATATCTTGCGCCGTTATGTATTTTTAAAAAACTTAGCTTGAAAATTAATTGCCACTTAAGTTATCTCAGATGAACATAAATGTTTTTAATGTTACACATTTTCTTAGTCACTTTAGAATCATCTACAGCTAAACCTGTGAACATTACTATGTAAGTCAGTGGTCACCAACCCTGCTCCAGATGTTCCTACTGACATCAACCAGAATCAACTCCATCTAAACATTGCCTTCAGTTCCTGATTACGTGAACAAGGCATTTTAGATTTGGGTTGGAGGTGAGACCTGCAGGATGGCTGATCTCCAGGATGAGGACTGGTGACCAGTAGTATAAAATGTTATTTATCTTTTCGGCCCTCTAGTGGAGAGACAATTAAATGCACCCTGAACTGGCACAATATGTACCCAATATTACCTGATATTTACTATGTCTAAATATACACTGATCAGCTATAATATTAACACTCCCACCTGGTATCTACACTCACTGTCTATGTTATCAGCTGCACTGATCATACAGGAGCACTTTGTAGTTCTACACTTACAGACTGTAGTTCATCTGTTTCTCTGTATACTTTATTATCCTCCTTTCACCTGTTCTTCACTAATCAGGACCTCACAGAGCAGATATTATTTGTGTGGTGGATCATTCTCAGTGACACTGATGTGGTGGTGGTGTGTTAGTGTGTGTTGTGCTGGTACAAGTGGATCAGACACAGCAGAGCTGCTGGAGATTTTAAACACTGTTAAGCTCACTGTTCCCTCTATTAGACACAACTATATTGTATAATAACCTTATAACTGTAAAGTCAAAGGCAGCAGCTCATCTTTTGCTGCACAGTGTTGGTCCTCTAGTCCTTCACTGGTGGACACAGGACACTGTTGGCTGGATAGTTTTGATTGGTGCACTAAATTCACTTAAGCAGTGACACTGAGGTGCTTAAAAACATCAACTGTTGTGTCTGATTCACGTGTGACAACACACCACCACCACATCAGTGTCACTGCAATGCTGAGAATGATCCACCACACAAATAATATCAGCTCTGTGAGGTCCTGATCAGTGAAGAACAGGTGAAAGGAGGATAATAAAGTATACAGAGAAACAGATGAACTACAGTCTGTAATCCTGTATGATCAGCTCAGTCATGGCTGATCAGTATATATGTGGCATATGTCTGTAATGGTTGCTCACTCTGTGTGTACATTGTGTATGATAACTTTCTGAGTGTATGTTGTATATGTGCATGTGTAGTCTGGTATGGTCCGCTGTGATACGGCTGTAGGCACTCCTGACTACATTTCCCCTGAGGTGCTGAAGTCACAGGGTGGGACGGGTTACTATGGACGTGAGTGTGATTGGTGGTCTGTGGGGGTCTTCATCTATGAACTACTGGTTGGTAAGTAACTCTTCACTACCATTTTAGTCATATTTCAAATACTTTTATTGCTTTACTTCCTCATTTTTATTTTTCTGTATATATTTTTTCATTTTCTCTGTGTATTATTTTAATATTTTTACTCTGTGGTTTTAAAGCATTACAGTGCCTTACTAAAGTATTCGGCCCCTTTGACTTTTTTGTGTTTCGCTACCTCACAACCTTGAACTAAAATTGATTATTTAAGGGTTTGGGCACTGGGAATTTTGTACATTCCTCCAGGCAAAACTGCTCCAGCTCCTTCAAGTTTGATGGTTTCTGCTGGTGACCAGCAATCTTCAAGTCTGACCACAGATTCTCAGTCTCAAATCACCAACAGACTGAAAAAGGTTTTGCTCAAGAATGTCCCCGTATTTAGCACCATCCACCTCTGCTTCTGAAAAACACAGCATGATGCTGCCACCACCATGTTTCCATGGGGATGCTGTTCTTAGAGTGATGAGATGTGTTGGTTTTGTGCCAGACATAGTGTTTTACTTGGTGGCCGAAAAGTTACATTTTAGTTTCTTTGGACCAGCGCACCTTCCTCCATACATTTGGGCAGTCTCCCACATGTTTTTGTCCATCAGTAAAGGCTTTTTTTCTGGCCACTCTTCTATAAATCCCAGCCCTATGGAGTATACGGCTTATCGTGGTCATATGGACAGATACTCCAGTCTGTTCTTGGGAACTCTGCAGCTCCTTCAGGGTTACCTTTGGTCTCTGTGCTGCTGATTAATCTTAATTTAATTAATTAATTGGTCTGTGATTAATGCTCTTTTTGAACAGACTGACAGTTTTGGTGGCCGGCCCTCTTGTGGCAGGTTTGTTGTGGTACCATGTTCTTTCCATGATAATGGATTTGATGGTGCTCTGTGGGATCATGAGAAATTTGGATATTTATTTATAACCCAATGCTGACTTGTACTTCTCAACAACTTTGTCTCTGACTTGTTTGGAGATCTTCTTGGTCTTCATGGTGTTGTTTGGTTAGTGGTGCCTCTTGCCTCTGTCTCTCTCTCTCTGTCTATCTGTCTTTCTCTTTCTCTCTCTCTCTCTCATGCATACACACACTCACTGTCATTATTGTTATTTTTCTTTTTTTAAAAAGGTGAAACCCCATTTTATACAGAGTCACTGGTAGGAACTTATGGCAAGATTATGGACCACAAAAACAGTCTGACCTTTCCTGCTGATGTTGAAATGTCCACACAAGCCAAAGACTTGATCTCTGCCTTCCTGACTGACAGGTGAGTTGCTTTGTTTTAGTAAAATTAGCAGTGAGTCATGTGTGCATGCCGAGGAAAACCAGGTGGATGAACAAAAACTAGGAGAAAATTTCCCCCTATGAAGTCTACGATAACCAAACTGTACGATAACCAGGACAAAACCGAGGTTCCACTGTACATGTATTACAGACCAATTATAAACAGTAGCAGCTAGTGTGTAGTAATTATAAGACTTACTTTTTATTAGATTTTTTTTCTTTTTTTTCTTTCATAAGTTGTTTTTGTAGTTTGTTGTAGGCTTTTATGTTACACTGCTGCTTTGCTGGATCAGTCACACTTTCTTTTTCTCACACACACACATATGTCTACAAATTAAGACACACAAACACACACATACTTCTGTCTTTGGTTATATGCAGGAATGTCCCACACGTGGCAGCTCAGAGTCTGCTGCACCCCTCAAGTACGAGGGTGTACAGAAGGGAGGGAGTTGTGTGTGTGTGTGTGTGTGTGTGTGTGTGTAGGGCTTCTTAAGTTCTGTGGTTGCTCTTCTGCACTGCATTACTCTTCTCTTACTCTCTTAACACACACACACACACACTCAGCTGGATAAAGAAGTCACACACTTGACTTTGCTGATGTAGAAGCCGTGGTGTGTGTAGTGGATGAGTTTGGGTTTGCTCTGCGGCTGTGTGTGTGTGTGCTGATCAGTTTTTTGGTATGTTCAGAGAGGTGAGGCTGGGGCGAACAGGAGTGGAGGAAATCAAAGCTCATCCCTTCTTCACAGACGAGCAGTGGACCTTCGACACCATACGGGACAGTAAGCGATCTGGATCTGAATATATTATCTTCAGTATATGTTCAACGATGCATTTAAATATGCAGTCACCACATCATTTTCACTGCAGCTTATAGTTTATCAACAGTTATTCCCAAAACTGAAACGTGTTGATGTGTTTTATTCATGAGGAAGTGAAGCACACATGTGATTGAGTGTTTCAGTGCCATTCATTGGAAGTTTCCCTTGACCGCACAGCACAGCACAGCGCAGTGTTCTGTTATGTGTGTGTTGATTTGAGCGTTATTAGTTGTGCCGTTTGGACAGCAGTGGACATGTGTGTTTCTTTTGATGTTTGTCAGTGATTGTGTGTGCTGTTGCTCTGTGTCATTTATCTACACTGTTGTTGTTTGGTGTTCAATTTTGGATACGGGTGGAACCCAGCTCGTGGCCAATGCAGAGCTACTAATGAGAGGACTGATTCAAAACCTCAGCCTCTCTCTCTCTCTCTCTCTGTCTCTCTCTCTCTCT
>BRDA01013451.1:39676-66495 GCA_036984385.1 Crenuchus spilurus | reverse complement strand
CCTTCTGCTGAAGCTGCTGTAAAAATTGACTTTCCCCCTGGGATAAATAAAGTTATCTATCTATCTATCTATCTATCTATCTATCTATCTATCTGTCTATCTGTCTATCTGTCTATCTATCTATCGATCGCAACCAACCAACCAACCAACCAACCAACCACTATAATGAACACAGGACATGAGAAAAGTCTCAGGGTTCACCAATGAGTGACTACTCAAAGCCAGTGGTGGTTAATTCCACTATTACTTTCACTATTTTGACCATTAGGTGTAATAATATTGTGATATGACTGTATACTATAGTATATATATATATATATAAATAAGTATGTGTGTGTGACATGCTGTAGCTCAAACAGTACCTCACCTAATCTAAAGTTCTGTTTACCTAAATATATCACCTCACCTACAGCTACTGTAAAGTTATTCTGTCTTAATGATGCTAACAACCAGCTATGTGTCCTCTGTCTTGCTGTGCTATTCCCGTTAGCACTAACAGGTGAAGCCAAAGAGAAGCAGGAGCCCAGCGAGTGCACTGCCAAAATCAACATGCCCGCGCACAGGCCACCTTTGTCTCCGGTGGCAGCTGAAAGGCTTCAGAGTGCACAGTCCAGACATGATCGCTGCACCAGCTGGGAGAGCTGGCCTGGCCTGTTATGTTTTGTGTAGGAAAAGCTCTCAGTGAAGCTGGTAGGCCAGAGAAAGCCGTGTTATCATAGGCCTGCGATCAAAAACTCAACCACGAAACTCTGGAACGGGGTGTTTCAATTGCGCTGATTAATAGACTCGATGGTCTGCTGTATTTCAAGAATGCAGACTAGTTATAAAGTGAGATACAGGCCTAAAATGGCTGCCTCTGTGCTGCTGCATAGAGAAGAATGTTTGAGCGACCGGCCCCTAAAAGACCTGAAATATCTCTGATCTCATCAGTAACAAATCTTTATTAACACGGCATTCCACTCATTTGAACCTGATTCCTGACCTTGGAGATACTTTGGATGGAGGGGTACTGGAGTATAGCTGAGCACTAATAAAGATAAGAGGACCATAATGAGTAAAGGCAAAGCCCTGAGTGGCAGATGATAAAAGCACTGGTGAAAAAGATTTGGACATTTTGGGATGGAAATGGCATCTGCAAAAAATTTATTGACATGGAATTGCAGACATTCCTATCCAAAATGTTATTTTATGCAAATGTTCAAAAATGCATATTAAAAACTGAAAGTAAGTATAAATAATTTTACAAAAGAATATATATTTTTAATTTTACAAAAATTTATTTCAATATATGTAAGACTGCAGCAGCTGAGGAAACACTGACTCATTAGCGTTTTCTTTTATGGACTTGTGAATAAATTACTCTGGTTCTGGCAGGGTCACAGTTCTGCTTATCTCTTACTTTATTATTTTCTTTCTTATTTACTTCATTACATTCTTGTTTTCTAAAATTTTCTTCTGTCCTGCTGAAGGACGCCCTCTTGTGGCACAAATCTGAATTGGGTGATGAACCTACATAAAGTCCCTTTAGTGCTGTGCAGGCTGAAAAATATTTCAGATACTAAAAGTCTAAACAGTCCTACATTTTAGTGTTCAGTAGTCAGTTGTAAGCATGTGTTATTATTTTATAAATCTTAAAACACATTTTGCTTGTTTGAAGTGTTCTCTTACAAAAGTTAAACATTTTCCACTCAATGTAATGTTAACCTATCAAACCACCCATCTGTTAGAACTCTCCCAATCACTTGTAATGTCCCTGACTCTAGGAGGGTGAAGACTAGGACAGCGTCTGCTGGTGCCTTCTCCACCTCTTTTCAAATTGCTGCCGATATTTCATTTCTGGGCATCCTCTTGTGCTTGGAGGAAAGTACAGAATCGACAGCTCTGGTGGATCGGCTGGCAGACGCCTGAGCCAACGGACATTAGTTCGTAATGATGGGGAAAGCGCCATCTTCCCACCGAAAGAGAGCACTACCAATTTTGCTCTTTCAGGTCCCGACTGTTAATGGCAAACAGCATGACTATGAATTCAAACTCACGATCCTCTGATCATAGTGTCAGCAGCTAGGCCTGCTGAGTTACTCAGGGCCTAAAAACCATCAACATTTACAGTGATGCTTGAAAGTTTGTGAACCCTTTAGAATGTTCTATATTTCTGCATAAATATGACCTAAAACATTATCAGTTGTTCACACAAGTGCTAAAAGTAGATAAAGAGAACCCAGTTAAACAAATGAGACAAAAATAATGTACTTGCTCGTTTATTTATTGAGGGAAATGATCCAATATGACATATTTGTGAGAGTCAAAAGTGTGTGAACCTCTAGGATTAACAGTTAACTTGAAGGTGAAATTAGAGTCGGGTGTTTTCAATCAATGTGATGACAATCAGGTGTGAGTGGGCGCCTGTTTTATTTAAAGAACAGTGATCTGTCAAAGTCTGCACTACACAACACATGTTTGTGGAAGTGTATCATGACATGAACAAAGGAAATTTCTGAGGAGCTCAGAAAAAGAGTTGTTGATGCTCATCAGGCTGGAAAAGGTTACAAAACCATCTCTAAAGAGTTTGGACTCCACCAATCCACAGTCAGACAGATTGTGTACAAATGGAGGAAATTCAAGACCACTGTTACCTCCTCAGGAGTGTCGACCAACAAAGATCACTCCAAGAGCAAGGCGTGTAATAGACAGCGAGGTCAGAAAGGACCCCAGAGTAACTTCTAAACAACTGATGGACTCTCTCACATTGGCTAATGTTAATGTTCATGAGTCCACCATCAGGAGAGCACTGAACCACAATGGTGTGCATGACAGGGTTGTAAGGAGAAAGTCACTGCTCTCCAAAAAGAACATTACTGCTCGTCTGCAGTTTGTAAAGATCACATGGACAAGCCAGAAGACTATTGGAAGAATGTTTTGTGGACGGATGAGACCAAAACAGAACTTTTTGGTTTAAATGAAAAGCTTTATGTTTGGAGAAAGGAAAACACTGCATTCCAGCATAAGAACCTTGTCTCATCTGTGAAACATGGGGGTGGTATCAGGTTTGGGCCTGTTTTGCTGAATCTGGACCAGGACGGCTTGTCATCATTGATGGAACAGTGAATTGTGAATTATATCAGAGAATTCTAAAGAAAATGTCAGGACATCTGTCCATGAACTGAATCTCAAGAGAAGGTGGGTCAGGCAGCAAGACAACGACCCTAAACACACAAGTCGTTCTACCAAAAAATGTTTAAAGAACAGTTACCGGAAACATTTAGTTACAGTTATTACTGTAAAGGGGGGGGTCAGAAAGCAAAGGTTCACATACTTTTGTCTCTCACAAAGATGTCATATTGGATCATTTTCCTCAATAAATAAATTACCAAGTATAATATTTGTGTCTCATTTGTTTAACTGGGTTCTCTTTATCTACTTGTAGGACTTGTGTGAACATCTGATGATGTTTTAGATCATATTTATGCAGAAATAAAGAACATTCTAAAGGGTTCACAAACTTTCAAGCACCACTGTATTTCATGTAGTTGTGTAAACACTAAATCTGGGACATGCATATTCAGACGGAATATCCAGTGGGCTGTTGAGATGTTATCTAAGTGTGAAGGGAATTCTGGCATGTTTTCTGTTTAATTTGTTTGGAATGCACTTTGGAATGAAGGTCATTCTCTTTATTTTCATAATGTGTGGCTGTGCTGCACCCTGATTGAAATAATGATTTATAATAGTTTTAGGATGAGAAATTGCATGGATCTTGTTTGGCTCTGGAGTGCTCTCAGTTCTACCGATTTAGGCTCATTAATCACAGTTAATGAAGTGAATCTCAAGAGATGCATTTAACCTGCTGTAATTTACTAGCTGACTCATTCATAATCCTAGTCAATCTAAAGACTCTGTTTTAATGAATGATCCCATCCTCTGCAATTATCTCATTCACACGGGCTGGTCTGTGGTTCTTTGACTGTATGTTCTAAAATCAAATGCTCAGACAAGCTTTAATGGCAGAGGTGATGCACTCACAGTGATCGATTTCATCTGACTTACTTTGAACTGTGGCTAATAATAATGTTTTTGTATGACCACTTCAATGACCCTTCTAATTAATACACTTATACAGCAATTATCTGTACTTTTATCTGACCATTATCATCCAGCCAGAGCAGGAAATTCATCTTTGAATGCACCAACAATAAGCAAAGTTCATAGTATATATCAAAACATAGTTAACCACAGCTGTGGCCTAAAGCTTATAGAGAAGTGAGCTTGGAACCAAAGCCAAGCTGCTTTGTTCCCCTGGACAGGCAGGAAAATCGAGGGAGGAAGTGTGAATGAATGGAAATGGAAAGGAGGTTAGTTATATGGTCTTGTGACCTATGGATTGGTGGTTCTGTTCCCCAGCAGATGTGACTGAAGTGCCCTTGAGCAAGGCACCTAACCCCCAACTGCTCCCTCAGTGGCATGGGTAGGGGTTGCCCACTTTTTTGGGCATGTGTGCTCATTGCCCTGTAGTGTGTTTAACTGCACGGATTCAGATTCCTCTGCATCCAAGCACACTAATGGTTGTGCACTTTCACTTTTTATTCTACAAGCTGCCCCACACCCACCACTGTATTACTTTACGGACTAAGTCACTGTTACTATGATCTGAAGATTGCAAGTTAGAATCCCAATCATGCTGCTTGGCATTGGCTCAAGCGTCTGCCAGGTGACCCATCAGAACCGGGAGTCCTGAGCTTTCCTCTGAGCACGCTGGCTGCCCGACGGCAATGTATGAGCAGCACTTTAAAAAAAGGCGGAGCACGACTTCACATGTATCGGAGGAGGCCTAGAGTCAGGGACATTACAAATGATATGGAGAATAAATGAATTGGCTACTGAACATATTGGGGAGAAAATCAGTGTAAAAAATCAGCAGCCGTGGCTTCTTCTAAGTAGTTGTAGAACTCTGAAAATGAACATGGTTGAGGCTCAGAAAGCAGGAGAAGGCTATAAGAAGATAGCAAAGCATTTAAATTTGACAATTTCCTCAGTTCACTATGTAATTAAGAAATGGCAGTTAACAGGACCACTGGAGGTCAAGATAAGGTCCAGAAGGCCAATAAAAAATTCAGAGACATCTGCTTAAGTGATTCCTGATTGTCAGATTTCCATTGAATGAAGGACACTCACTATCAGGCTGATTTTTACTGAAACCAAATAGCAAATATACATTTCAGGAAACCATCATTTCAAAGCAGGTCAGCGTTGTGTTGTCTTATCATCCACAACTTTGGAGAAACATGAAGAGACCACTCCAAATGTCCAGCCCAATCTCTAGACCTGAACTGCCTGGAAACATCAATGAAGAACAAAGAATTTTATCTCCTGGGGTGGCATAAATTCATATAATAAGATCAGACTTATAATAACTCTTATTAAGTTAAAACATTAGTATTAAATCAATAGGAAGCTTTAATTCATTATTTGAGGTCTGAAAACACTGTATCTTTTTTCATTTCACCAATCGTTAATTTTCTGTAAATAAATGCTTTAAATGAGAATATTTTTATTTGGAATTTGGTAGAAATTTTTTCAGTAGTTTACTACTTTATTCAAACACAGGATAATACATAGTAAAACCAGAGAAACTGGTCACAGTGTCCTCTCTTTATTTATTTCCTGTAATGATCTTTCTTTTCTGCAAGAATCTGGATTACTGTCATTATACTGTTGGCTGTATTATGTACCCGCATAAGCTGATACTGTATTTGTTTAGGTTTGAGGCTGACAGGCTCACTTTACATTTTCCCCTCATCATTTCCTGTATGTTGTTTAGTGATATATGATACAGTATGTGTAGAATATCTGACCCCGATCAGAGAAACTTTACTTTCACATATTCATTAGAAGCGGCAACTTAAGCGTGAAAATAACAAGTACGACATGTCCATCTAGTGGTAAGAACACGTCATTGCAACTTTACAAATAACTACTAGTTAAATATGAGCAATATTAAAGCTCAGAGTCATGATTTTAATATAATTATAATTATAATACAGTCCTCAGGTTACAACATGAAATTATCAAATTCACAATGTTAATGTGTTTCAATTTCTTAATTAAGGCCAACGCATTTTATCTGAAGTATAGCTTTAGACGCTGTTATGGCTCTTGTGGCTGTTCTGTATTTTCGTTGAGCAGGATTTCTCAGTTTAGTCTATTAACTTAAGCCCCAGTGTCAAACCAGTCCAAAGAGAGTACCAATTGGACAGTCCTCACTGTTAGGCTTCATCTATCTGACTAACCTAGTGATCATGGCTCTGTAAATTAATGCAACAACATAAATAATAATAATAATAATAATAATAATAATAATAATAATAATAATAATAATAATAAATACACAAAAAATATAAAATAAAAAAACAATAAAAATTATAACATTGCAACACTGTTGTTAATTTTTTATTTTTGTATTCTTTGCACGTGATTTTTAATAATAATAATAATAATAATATTAATAATAATAATAATAATGTTATTGATGATGATGATGATGATGATGATGATGATATTTTTAACTGTGTACTGGATCCACTTTCCCGCCAAAAGTTCGCCATTCCTTGCATTGACGTCATGAAGTAACGGGAACAACGACACGGCGACCTTCTTCATAATAAAGGTTTTCATGAACACAAATCCCACATGAAATTAATGTGAAATAAAACATGCAACATATTAGTATTATAATACTTGTGGGAAATATATAATAGGTAACTGCACTAAGTCGTATAAATTGTGTATTATGCTTACATGCAATTTCAGAAATGGCAAAACGTCAATTGACTTTTATTTTATAACAAGAAAGAAAGCCCTCAAAACTTAGGAGCATTTCCGCAGTGTCCGCTCAGCTTACAGTTGCACTTTCTGCTTCCCAAAACAAAAACAAAGGTATTTAACATTAAATTTGAAAATAGGCTTAAGTATTTCGCATTTGCTAACCTTACTTATGCCCGCTAATGTACTATTAGCTTAAATGTGGACGGTAGAGAGCTGTTTATGTGTTACTGAATTAAAAAGAATTAACGTTATTTAACCTGTCTCTCCTCAGTGCTGAAGCTCCTGTATTAAAACGACTACAGGAGTGAGTTTATTGGGGACTGTATTGTCTACAAACCAAAATGTCTGTGTCACATTATATGTTCATGGTTACTTATTGATTACTGATTACAATCACCCCTGTAATGAGCCTGTATTGTAGTAATATAAGTAATTCTGTCTTAGGTAATGTATGGAGTGTAAGTTGTCCACCCAGACCAAGTAGATTACTGAGTGACTTTTCACATACATTCAGCTGTTTTGTGGTTTGATATTTGTGGAGGTTTTTGGTGGATCGTCACACTAAGAGGAGACTAAACACGTCAAGAAGCAACATACATTTACAGTATTTGGCAGACACTCTTATCCAGAGCGACGTACAACAGTGCTTTAATTCCATTAAGAGAATTATCTCTGCTAGTACAGACAGGTTAGAGTCCAAACTACAGTACTTTTCAGTTCAGACACTGTTTAACCATTGCTGACACCAAGAAAAAAAGATACACAATTACCCACAATATAAGGCCGTAACAATGCATTACAATAAGAGATGTAAACTAGTGCTCATCCAAAGATCTTTTCTTCCCCCCAATGTGAGATGACATCTGCCTGGTAAATCAGAGACTTGTATCCAGACATGACTAAAAAATTCAGATGAGCTCTGAGTTAGCTAAAAAAAACATGTAATTCAGCTTGTGTTTGTCTCAGAGGACCAGGGGAAAAACATTGACATGGCACATCTGGACATAAATGAAAACAAACGAAAATACATAAATAACCTCAAAGTGCCTCATTAGATAGAGGCATATAGATTCGTCTTGTGATTCAAGTGAGAATTCTACCACAGGTTCTCTATCAATGTGAGAAATTGAGTTTATGACTTGAGGAACTCGCGTTGCAGGCAGCCGATGCTCCAGACAAAGGACTCAGTATCTAATCAAAATCCTTAAAGGAAACAGCACCACATCTAATAAACCTATCAGTGCAGCAGAGTGTGGAGATGATGGGCTACTGCCCAAGAACTCAACGCTCCGCTAACAATGACATATAACAAAATGATGACTGTCAGTGTTGTTGCCCAACTTACTTTGCAGAAGTGGGCTTTTGACTAGTGCTTGTGTCCACATTAATTTACTTTAATTCTAGGACCTAATATTGTATTTTAATGTTGACAATAATACGTTATGTTAATATATTTGTTTATTTGGTTATTGCTTTGAAGATATGAAATAGAAAAAATATATGAAATGTTACTTGAGTCTTATTTGAACATGTCTGTTACTATAAATTGTATTTTAATCACATTAGCAGAAGAAAGATTGAAAATGACCTAATTGTGTTTTTCAGGTCTGAAGTCCACAATGTCTGGTGTGAAAGGGGAATGTCCAGACCCATCGTCGGTCTTATTCCTAAACTCAAAAGGTGAACCTATGCGCTTCTATATAAGACCTGGTTCTACAAAAGTACAGCTTCAGCCATTAATAACAAATGGTGGTGGCACTCTGTGTCGGACTCAGGAGCCCACTGCCATTTTGTTGGCAGATCCCGGAGACATCACTGCTGGTGTGGAAAGTGCTGGTCAGTTCTACATTTCAGCTCAGTACATCCGCGACTGTGTGGTAAAGAACAAGCAGTTAAACATGGAAAACTACAGGTTCAGTAATTTACAGCCTGATAAGACTAAATCAGCCTCACGTAGCACTGGACGCATGAGATACTCGCTTGAAGATGACAAGGCCATTCTGGATTTCATTGACAAAAGAAGGCATGAAGCCAAAGGCAACCAGGTTTGGCAGTTAATGCAACAACAGGGTGTCACTGCTCATAGCTGGCAGTCCATGAAGAATCGATTTCTAAAAAACCTGCAGTTTAAACTGACAAACAAAAGCCCAAAGAAGAGAGTTCGGTCTTTCAAGGAAAGTTCTTTATTTGAGGAAAATATCTCTCAGACTTCAGTAAAAACAAAGAAGGCCACACCACAAAAGAAGAATGATGATAAATTACTGGTTATTTCATCTTCTGATTCAGATGCCTCACAGATGAGCTCTGACATTCAGATTAAAGAAACACCATCAGACCAGGCAGAACTTCAGCCGTCACCTGAGGAAGGCTGCTTAACTGAGCTTCCTGATTCTGAGAAGAATCAGCCACAAGCCCAAAGTGATGATCTTCATAATGAACCTCCTGGTGAAAAACCAGGCAGAGAATCATTGCCTGAGAAAGAGCACCAGCAGTCCCAACAAGAGAGTGAGGAACCTGAAGTCTCAACTAAAAGAGCTCAAAAAGACCAGCATGGGACTCAGGAGCAGACATCAGTTGGTAATTTCTTGTTTTGAATATTGAGACAGTAGCAAGAAGTGTCTTTCAGTTAGTTTTGATCCTGTTTTATTTATACCATTAATATGAGCTTATCTGCAGTACTGGGAATTAATTCTTATGGCTTCCATGTAACTTAAACAATTTATTATAAATTGTATTTAGTGGATATAATTGATGGTATAAATTGTATTAAATGAACACATTTTATCTTCTGTCATGTCAGAAGGTGTTTTGTTTTCTAAATCATTGTATATGTTTGTTGTTGAATTGGGTAATTTTTTAGATTGTGTAAGTTACGTTTTACATTTAACAGGCACAGATCAAATATTGTAGGTTGGACCATCAGGAATGAGGTCTATGCCCAATATGTATTCCTTTGTTTTGAAATTTGAGAACAGCAGCATATGAGCACATCCACAGTACTGGGAAACAGTTCTGGGACATGGAGCTTCAAAATTAAACGTCGCAAAACGTGCAAACATGTCCAAGTCAGCAAAATTACACATTCAGAAATCAGATCTCTCCTATTGTTTTATAATTTTTTTTCAAAAATTGGCCAAGAATCAAGTCTTTGCTTTAGATTCTGTTAGTTATGGTTTCTATTGTGCATAAACTTGCTGGTTTATTAAAAATATTATAGTTTTGTCATTATGGCACAAACCTCTGTATGACACAAGTCTATTTCAGGCATAGACCTCATTCCTGATGGTCCAACCTACAATATTTAATCTGTGCCTGTTAAATGTAAAACGTAACTTATACAATCTAAAAAATTACCCAATTCAACAACAAACATATACAATGTTTTAGAAAACAAAAACCTTCTAACATGACAGAAGATAAAATGTGTTCATTTAATGCAATTTATACCATCAATTATATCCACTAAAGAGAATTTATTATAAATTGTGTAAGTTACATGGAAACCATAAGAATTAATTCCCAGAACTGTGGATATGCTCATATATACAAAATGTAGAATATAATGTAAAAGTTAACCTACAGTTCCATCCCATTCACAATGCTTGTTATTTAAAACCCTTTGTTTTGCTAACAATCAAAGCACCATATATCATTATACTATATCAGAATACAACACAGTAAAGTAAATGTTGCCTCTTACTGTTTTTAAACATTTCTTGTTTCTTTTTTTTTATTTAGATCCGACTGAACACCAGACCACTCTCAAGCGAAAGCGTCGGATATCTGCAACTCATGGAAGGAAACTTGGCATACTGGAGCGAGCTGCCAGAGAATTCGAGGACTCCCAAGTAGTAACAATTACACCTCCATGTATACAGAACCTATACAGATATTGCTAAGGGCAGATAAAGTTAACTACACAACAGAGTAGTGAGAGTGTAAAAATACTCAATGCCAGAATCTGAAGGTGGAGATTTTGTATTTTGGGAGAATTTTTGTCACATAACACTACAGTAACAGTAAACTATGATAGGAAAAGCCCTTTTGAGAGGCACACAGAATAACCAGTATTGTTTTATAATGCATGCATTTTCAAATCTACAACTAAGCCATACCTGCAGGAAATAAATGTCAGTAAACTCAGAAAGATATCTGGCTTAAAAGCAATTAAGCACAAAAGAAAATAATTGATTACTTTTAAAACCTGGAATATTATGAACTTTTTCAGTCCAGTGACAAACTCCCTCAGCCATAGCTTGAACCAGACAGATTTTTTGTTAAACAGATTTAACTTTCTGCATGGAATTAAGCTTTGATGTGCAGAAAGCCAATCAGAATGCACCTGACAAAATCCCAATAGTAATGACCAGCTTAACCTGAAGTAGATCTTTGAGTGGTTGAGGTCCATGGACTATGTCCTTGGTGATCCAATTCTAAGTGGACAGTGCTAAGTGCAGGGTCCAGTGTGTGCTGTGATTGTCATTTAACCACCTTTGAAGGTGGACAGGTGACTGAAGCACTGAAGGAGTGCGTTAACTAGCTCCATCATCACAGCAGAGAAGAAAGTAGCTGTCAAGCTACCAATTACCAATCTCTGCGATCTTTCACTCACTGGCTACTTTCATTAGGTGCACATACCTTGAATCTTCTTTTATTGTCCATTATATTAGCTCCACTGACCATACAGGTGCACTTTGTAGTTCTACAATTACAGACTGTAGTCCATCTGTTTCTCTGTATACTTTATTATCCTCCTTTTCACCTTCTTCAATGATCAAGACCACCACAGAGCAGCTATTATTTGGGTGGTGGATCATTCTCAGCACTGCAGTAACATGAACATGCTGGTGGAGTGTTGGTGTGTGTTCTAGTGTGGATCAGACCCAGCAGAGCTGATGGAGATTTTAAACACTGTCCACTTGTATGTAAAGTCTGAGACAGTAGCTCATTTGTTGCTGCACAGTTTGTGTTGTTCATCCTCTAGTCCTTCGTTGGTGTTCACAAGATGCTGGATTATTTTGGTTGGTGCACAATTTTCACTCCAGCAGTGACTCTAAGGTGTTTTAAAAAAATGGTAATTAAAAAAAAAAGTCTTTCATTTATTCTATCTGTACATTCTCCCACTGCTTGTATAGAAGTACACAAACTGTACATTGTATCTGTTGAGAAATATTACCAATAGAATAGGCCTCTTATGGAGATAAACATGAACCTGTTGGCAGCATGTCTAATGCCAGGAGGTGGGCTAGAGAAGCATTGGGCTGTAGATCAGTGGAAATATGTTGTCTGGAATGATGGTGCCTTCCCTGCACAGCAGAGAGAGTTACTCCAACAAAAGCAAAAAAAAAACAAACATTTTTTTTTGGTGAATATCCTTGATTTCAGAAGAAAAATGAATGAGCACATGTCCCAGTACTTCTGTTTGTATAGTGTATGTCTTATTCTAGTGTATACAGTGATTTTTGAGGTTGTTTATTAACCAATATCTTATATTCTAGTGTTAGATCCGTTAAAACCTGTTAACTGGCATGAACAGAGCCTCAAGTGTATTTAAAAATAATTGATTATAAAATAATCAATGTGAATCAAATCCTGCTGTGCACATTCCTGTTTGCGACAGATCTGATCCAAACGAATAAGCTAATTAATATACCCTTCCTGAGCTGAAGTGGATGTATTAGAGTAGGGAGATCATTACAATGTGCAGAAACAGAGTTGGGAACTTGAGTTCTAAGGAATTAAAGGACCAGGTTTGGGAATATGTGTTCTAAAGTATTGTAATTGAATCGAGGCATTGAATTGAAGCTCGTCACAACAAAGCTTTCTTTTCTGCATTTCTTTCACAGGTGGATGGTGAAAATCAAGAAGACCAGTCTCCGAGTAGGACATCATCAATTGACTCGGACACAGATAACTTGGACACAGATGAATCCCAGATTATGGCAGCGCGTGAAAGAGCTCTGAGGGAAAAGGAACAGGATAATGAAAGTTTTAATGGACAACTGAATGCACCACAGGTCCAAAGCAGTAGATGCACCACAACACTTGCAGAAGATGGTCCTGGTCCCAGCAGTGCTTCTGTACCAGTGACCTCCAATGCCCACATGTTCATTTTTGATTCAGAGTCCCAAGAGGACCTTACCCAGTGTTCTCAGAAAGAGCCTCTGTCTCAGGATGTGTTGGATGCAAAGGAAAACATAGTTAAACTAATGCAAGAATGTAAGAAAGACTTGGTTGATGTAATGAAGGCATTGCTGAAAGCCAGTGGTGATTTGACACTAGCAAGGTCATATCTAATTGACGGCTATAATTGTGAAGTACACGGACCGCTGTGGACTAGACGTGATGATGAAATCCTCCTGTCAGGTGGTTCCTCCAACCTTGAGCAGCTTCATGCAAAATATGGCACAGATCGAGTCTCAAAGAGACTAGCTTATCTGCAGTGAAATTATTAATGCAATTCTGTGCCAACGCTCCATGTCCTGCCAGTAAATCTGCATTGCTGGAAACCTGAGAAAACGACTGTAGAGAGAATTAAACATTAATTTTATTAAGTCCCATTTTAAGCATGTCCTTTTTTCTTTTAAACTGAACATACATGCTATGACATGTAACCATATTTTTTATATCTTTTATAAAACAAGCAAAATAAAATGTGACAGTTCAAAATGTTGATTATGGATTTGCAGTTTCTTCTCATCTATTTATGGGGAATATTATCATTTCAAACAGTCTGTTTTTGGAAAATACTACAGGTCATACCAAATGAAAGGATTTGGTGCAGGAAACATCTGCCTTGTCCATTAATTTTGTATAATGTGACACCCTGGTGGACATGGTCCCTTTCTCATTTCTTAACTACTTTTTAATTTTTGCTTTAATTTTATTCTGTTCAACTCATTGACTTCTTTACTTTTACAACTCTCACTTCAGTGTTTTATTTATATCCCCATTGTTATATGCCCATTTAAATCATTCATTAATTCCTTATTAATTTGCATTTTATTATTATTGTTATAGCTATTTTATTTTTAATGTATTTTTTCTCAGATTTATAAAGTGGCCTTGGGTATGTGAAATGTGCAGTGTAACTCCTTCTTCTTATTATTATTAAGCTAATTTTGAAATAGTATCTCAAAACAATACCATCTCAAAATAATGGAAAAGAAAGAAGTGGTGCTGGAAATGTCTGTGTACCTGTCTTTTTTAGTGCTTTAGTAAATCGCGTTTTTTCAGCGTGACCCACGCGACTCTCCGTAGTTCTGAGCCGTTTATGAAGAGCTAGCCAGCAGCTACTGTTGACAAAATTCACAGGAGGGTTTTGGAGAGGGGGGAGTCTTGTAGAGCTGAAATAGGTACTGTACCGTCCCGCTGTGGCTAAAGACTAATGCCGGCAGCTCGATAACTAGTCCGGAGTGTGCGGCTCGGTTTCTACACGCCTGGGTTGGTATTCAGCAGGTTTAAATCAGTCTCCAAGTGGAGCTGCGCTAACATTTGCTCTGCTGTCCTGTCACACCGGGCACGGACTCGTCTCGACTGGACATACAAGCTCAGGCTGCTGCCGAAATGAAAGCTCTCACCTTCGTTACTTAAATGCGTTGTCCAGCGGCTTTTGCTGACCAGCTGTTGCTGGCTGAGTTACTGAGGCTGCCTGGCTGATGTGTCCAGTCAACAGGGCCGTTAACTTGCCTTTAGTGCAGTTTAATGCTGTTAGGAGCCACTTCTGAGACTGTAAATGACACTTCAGACAATGTTGTCGAAGTTAGCTTATTTATGTCTTATTCCAATTCGCCGTTCCACCTTAAATGTTGCACCAGTTACATTCAGGGACTAACAGAGACCCTACAGCGCCTGAATGTAACTGCTGCAGCTTTTAAGGTGGAACCGCACATTTGATTAAGAAGTTAACTATTTTTTCCTATTTGATGCTTTTCCTAATGTCTGCTTTGTTCTAGGTTACAGCTTTTACTTTTCAGCTTAAACTTTTTATTGATAAAAAGCCCAGAATAAAAGCTAGCTGACGTTAAGAAACTACAGTTCCTATGGTGGTAGACTATTAAATGTTGATTTTAAATGTAGATTTTATAGAAGAGATGCTGGAGCTTAAGGTGGATATAAGTGCCAGGGCTCTGCAAGCTTGCTCTGGCAAAGTACTCTTAAAATGCTCTTCAGCATTAAACATAATTGTGTGAACAGATGTGGGTAGTAAGTAGTTTAAGTAAATTTGAAAGATTTGTACTTTCATTTCTACCATCATTTCTAGGTTATATTACTTTTATGGTGGTTAGCAGACAATTTTTTCCCATAGAGACTCGCTACATGTTACATTTGCAGGCAAATAGTGTTTGGAGTCTTTCCCATGGACTCTTATTGCTATAGTGTACTTTCCCAGGCTGGGAATTGAAACCTATTCAGTCAGCATTGTTAACCACTACACTATACCAGTTACTACCCTAAACCCATTGAAAACATTTGGAGTGTGGTCAAGAGGAAGATGGGTGGTCACAACCATCAAACAAAGCCCAGCTGCTTGATTATTTGCCCCATGAGTGGCTTAAAGTCACTCAACAGTAATGTGAAAGAACATGAATAAATTAGGCTACCTTACCTTGTTTTCTATGTTATTCATCTGTTACATTGGTAACAGAATCTATATTGGCTTGCAGGTGGTCACACCTTTGATTTTGCAACTGTAGCATTTTATTTAAGACCCAAAGCAACCCAAAAGAGAATAATACAGCATAACCAACTTTAATTTCCTCTGCTGAATGATCAATGGTTTTCCTCTGCAGTTGTCTATGTAGTTTTTTTTAAAACCACAGGAAGTCCATCCAAAAATACAGGCAGTAGCTCCTCACAGGTTACTTTTGTGGACTTCTAGTGGCCCCCTAAATTCTCCTGGCAAGGAAAAGCCACAGGGGGAAGTTAGTGCCATCTCAGAACATGAAAGATGCTCTACATGCTGTACTGTAAACCATCTCAGGAATTTCATGACTAAAACTGGGTCCCTTGACCTGCTTCTGACTGATAAGGAGCAAATGTTTGATGTTTACCATGGCAACTCTGCAGCATCATTTTACTTTGAGTTGTATCAATTTTGTCACTTGTTTCCTCTTAAATTACATCAGAAACATAAGTGATTTTAAGGTGTATGTACAGTTCCATGTGTGACTTATAATGTTTGTCTTTCTTAGAGACGTTTCCAGGTTAGTGTAGCAGCATGAATTCAAAAGGGGGCGGTACAGCCTTGTCCCGAAGAAACTACCGCTTGTCCTCCGATACAGACAAGCCCAAAGTCACTGGTAAGAGCTACATAACATAAGCATCCCGCACTGTACCGGTTATAGTCCTTGGACAAGACTCCTAATGCTGCACTTACCAAATGTAACTAAGTTGTTCTGGATAAGAGCATCTGCAGAGTGCTATAAATGAAAAACCTTTTCAAAAGTTATAATTACAATGAAATATGCATGAGCCAGTGTGTGTATATTTAAATTATATTGATATTACTCGCAAATAAGATTGACTTGGATAATGCAATAACCCATGTCAGTAGTGTGACATCAGAGACTGAGAAATAGACACCATAACATTTTTTCAATCTGGCAGCATTGTGCAGTTATTACAGTCTTCAGTTATCTGGACCCATACATATCCATACCCTTCTTGAGTACCTACTTTATTTTTCATTACGTAATAGAAATATGAATGTGGACAGCGTTCTTTGAGGTTGGGTTGTGGTCACATGATATTTTGTGCACAGTAAGAATGATGCATAATAAGTTTTGATTTATTATACGTTTGTGATTTACACAACTCAGTCTCCCACAAAGTTGTGAAATGTAAATAAAAACAGAATGCGTTTATGTACAAATATTTAAAGCCGACTTTTAATTGAAAAACAAAGACAACACAGACAAAATATCAGATGTTGAAACGGAGAATTTGTATTATTATTATTATTATTATTATTATTTTATTATTATTTTATTTTTTATTTTAATATTCATATTTTGTATTTGATGCCAACATATTTCAGAAAAGTTGACTGTCTTCTAACCACACTCTGTAAGTGTTTGGGAACTGAGGAAACCAACTGCTGTAGTTTTCAATATGAAATGTTTTTACCATTTTTGCTTGATGTAGGATTTCAACTGCTCAACAGTTTGGGCTCCTTTGTTGTATTTTTAATTTCTTTTTGAACCAAATATTCTTATTGGCTGACAGGTTTGGAATGCAGGCTGGACATTTTAGTACCTGGACTCTCTTACTACAGAGACAATTGTTAATACATGCATTGTCTTGCTTAAATAAGTAGTCCAATATAGACATAATCTTGACGGCAGCTTATTGTATATACTGTGTATGTGTATTTGTAATGATTTTTGGAAGTCTTCCTGAGCCAATGCAGTGAATTCCTACAGAATTGTTCCTGTGTTTAGTGCAGTGCTATCTGAGAACTATTGTATCAAGGGCATCTAATACTGGATTTCAACCTTATCTCTCACATACAGAGATGTCTCCAGAGTATTTTATTACAGTATATATCATAGATGATGACCAAGTTCTTTATTTTATGTTGCAAATTATTCATGGTACTGTCGCCAATTAACTTTATTAGTTGTGAGGTATTCCTCCAGCTTTCTTTTAAGCATTACTCATTATATTAGAAATGTGTTGTTGACATCAAATTCAAAATGAGATATAAGTGCACTTTGTAGTTCTACAATAACAGACTGTAGAATTTAAATATTTGCATATAATTGCATTCTGTTTTGATTTATTTTTTCAACAGTATCCCAACTTTTGTCAGTGAGGATGTAAAACTTAAAAAAAAAAAAAAAAAAGGTCATAACTGGTGAATTTTATGTTTCAGTGTATAGGACATAAAAACTAAATATGATGCATATTGTATTGTAAAAATATGTCCAAGTATTATTATATTTTTGTATTTGTATTTAGTAATTAGTTGTTATGCTGAAAATAAAGTAATATTTATTTTTTTCTCTATAATTCACTTCAGGTATTGTTAATGAGAAGCTGTTGAGTGACTATCTGCACCATGTGTTCCCTGCCTCAAAAAAACATGGGCCAACATCAGCAACTTACAGGTTTACTTTAGAAAATTTTCTTTCTAATTTTGCCACTTGGACATTCATTGATTGTTTGATCTGCTTGTCGGTACTCTGTTGATTACAGTACGTGTACAGTGGGGTAAAAAAGTATTTAGTCAGCCACTGATTGCAAGTTCTCCTACTTAGAAAGACGAGTGAGGTCTAATTGTCATCATAGGTACACTTCAACTATGAGACACAGAATCTAAAAAAATCCAGAAAATCACACTGTATGATTTTTAAATAATTAATTTGCATTTTATTGCATGAAATAAATTCAAGTGTATGTCTGATGAAAATTACAGACCTCTCTCACCTTTCTAAGTAGGAGAACTTGCACAGACAGTGGCTGACTAAATACATTTTTGCCTCATTGTAGCACAATAAACATGAGTGTTTTACTTATTTTTGTTATGAATCAAATTTCACTTTATCATGCAAGAGTAAAATGTAAGGGCTAAAGTGGATTTGCCCAAAAGCTTTCATAACATTAACAATATGCCAAGGTTCGTTTTATAGCATACATATGTTTCCCATATTAAGTATGTCTTCTTCTCTTATGTAGAGGTTACCAGATCAACTATGAATGCATAGACCTTTGTAAACATACGTGTACCGACCCAGAGCTAATGTTAGTAGAACGTGAATAGAGGGGTGTCTGGTGTCCCGCCAAAACAGGCCAGGGGCCCGTTCCCACGTCCAGTCAGGCTCATGTTACTTTTGCAGCTCTATAGATAGAGTATGATGGGAGGATAGGAGAAGCTCACCCTTAGAAATAGAGGTGGCCAGTGATGAGGATAACAGTGAAACCACCCTGACTATACTGTCATTGTGAAGCAGTTTTGTGGCTCAGTTTAGTTGTTCAAATGCAAGAAACTGGACAGATGCTAGTTTTAGTGATTATACTGCAGAATAAAATCTAAGTTTTTAAAAATCTCAAAATGTTTACGTTTACCAGCTTTTGAAAAAGGCACTTTTGAAGTGAAGAACATGCTGCTACAATGTCCATGCAAAGCACCAGTAAACATTAAATATTTTGAACAGTAAACATTAGTGCTGCTGGGTTTTATTTATTTTTTTGCATAGGTGAAAATAGAATGATATCCTTGAAGCAATGAGCATCACCCATGAGATGGCAAAAAACAACTCTGTTCTTAAATCTTAAAAAAGAATTCTTAAATTCTGAAACAATTTAATTAATTGAGGAAATGAATATTTTGTTCTTCCAGATAACAGTAAACCAAAGCTGAGACATTTTAAGAAGATTACAGATAAAATAGCTGATTAAATATAGAAACTAATGCTTGTTCAAAAATGGCTTGACTCTGACTTTACTCTGAGAACGCTAAATAGGGTTGTGTTATGGACTATTGGAAATTATATTTTTTTGCCAGCGGGCCTTTGTTTAAAAAATAGGAAGGAAGTTTAAATTTGTCTGTTTCATGTTCACCTGAAATTAGTTAACTTAAGTGCAGGTAAATGTATCAAACAGATTACAGACAAAATTTGAATTACTGCAGTTATAAGTGCATGTAAACGCACTCACTCATAGCACCAAAGGAGAGTTTTTTTTTACTGTCCCATCCAGTGCAATAGTTGTGATTTGCTTCTGGTATTGGCCCTAGGGGATTTGCTAGTTTGAAGGTGGTTTTGAACTTTTATTTTAGAACAAAACACCTTCAATCACTCTTTATATATAATATAGTTAATTCTTATCTTCTCCAGTTTTTATGTTTTTGTCAGGCCTGTGCTCAGACACTTATTTCCAGCAGCGCTGGCTGACTTTGACATCATGAATAAATTCTGGCACCCTTTGCAGAATACTTTTCATGAGAAAATACTGTGTCAGCAGTCATCTGCTGGGGCTTTATGGGGGCTCAGTTCTACGTATCTCTGGCATTTGACGGCAGCTTATAAACATAAAATTAGGTTTACACCTCTTTGACTCTGGTGATGCTTTGATTTGTGAATATTTCTCCAATCATATGAACTTGACAAGAGTTTTCTGTTCCTCGCAGAAAAACTTTGAACTTCCAGGACCTTGGGGCTCATCTGGAGAGGCTATTGTCTGAGGATGAATCTGCTGAAGACAGCATAGGTCAGCTTGGTATACATTTCATGCCACACTAGGGTTAATTTTTTTTCTATAATCGATTAAGCTGTTGTATATTATATGATTACACTAAGTAAAGCATTATATTTGCTTTCTCTCCACTTTGCTCTGTCACAGTAACTGATCAAGCAAATAACTGTTACCAAAAGCACTTGCTTTACTATCTTGCCTCCTATTCTGCACTAATTACTTGTATTAATTGCACCTGTTTGAACTTATGTCGATAAAAGGCAACTGTCCACACTCAATCAATCACACTCCAAAGAGCATTCTAAGGACAACAGAGACAGAATTTTAGACCTGCACAAGGCTGGGATGGGCTACAGGACAATCAGCAAGCAGCTTGGTGAGAAGGCAACAACTGTTGGCACAATTATTAGAAACGGGAAGAAACACAAGATGACTGTCTGGGGCTCCATGCAAGATCTCACTTCATGGGGTAAGGATGATTCTGAGAAAGGTCAGGAGTCAGCCTTGTACTATACAGGAGGACTTGTTCAGTGACCTGAAAAGAGCTGGGATCACAGTCTCAAAGAGAACCATTAGTAACACACTATGCCATCATGGTTCAAAATCATGCAGGGCATTCAAGGTCCCCCTGCTCATGCCAGCACATGTCCAGGCCCATTTCAAGTTCTCCAATGACCAGAAGAGGCATGGGAGAAGGTCATGTGGTCAGATGAGACCAAAATAGAGCTTTTTGGTACTCAAGTCCACTCGCCATGTTTGGAGGAAAAAGAATGCTGAGTTGCATCCCAAGAACACCATACCTACTGTTGGGCATGGGGGTGGAAACATCATGCTTTGGGGCTGTTTTTCTGCAAAGAGTGATTCGTGTTAAGGGAAGAATGATTGGGGCCATGTATCGTGAGATTGTAAGCCAAAAACTCCTTCTATCTGTAAGAGCATTGAACATGAAACGTGGCTGGGCCTTCCAGCATGAAAATTATCCCAAATACACTGCTCGGGCAGTGAAGGAGTTGGCTCCGTAAAGGTCCTGGATTGGCCTAGACAATTTGTGGAGGGAGCTGAAAGTTTGTGTTGCCCAGCAACAGTCCCAAATCATCACTGCTGTAGAGGAGATTTGCATGGAAGAATGAGCCAAAATACCAGCTACAGTGTGTGCAAACCTGGTGAAGACTTACAGGAAACGTTTAACCTCTGTCATTGCCATGTTACAAAGTATTGAGTTGAACTTTTGTTATTGACCAAATACTTATTTTCCACCATAATTTACAAATAAATTCTTTAAAAATCCTACAATGTGATTTCCTGTAATTTTTTTTATTTGTCTCTCATAGTGAAGTGTACCTATGATGAAAATTACAGACCTCTCTTGTCTTTCCAAGTAGGAGAACTTGCATAATCAGTGGCTGACCAAATACTTTTTTTCCCACTGTAGCTCTCAAAAGTTTAGGGTATGGACAAAATGCAGCTCATAGGACCCGCACCTATTCTTAGAAGTCTGACAATTTCACCCACTTTTGTCAGAGTCTTCACTGGCTACTTATTGCTATGGCTATATTAACTATGTACCTTAGGTATCTACATTACGTATCTTCAGATGTAATGTCTACATAATACTTTTGATAGTTGTTTGTTTTATTGTTAATTGCTTATAATGAGATTATCAAAGTGTTTTTGAACATGGGGAAGTCATTATATAAATAAAAGTGATGCTTAAATCTGCATTTTGCTCTGCAGATCAAATAGATGGACGCCTTGGGCCTTCTACTGTAGTGTTGGACCACACCAGTGGATTTGAAGGCCTGTTATTTGTAGATGATGATCTGTTAGGGGTAAGAATGTGGGCTTCTGATTCATGTTTCTCAGATGACATCACAGTTTAAAAAAAATAAATCTTTTTGATATTTTTGTCTTTTCTTTTCAATTGTAGGTCATCGGTCATAGCAATTTCAGCTCAATAAGGGCTACGACCTGTGTATACAAAGGTAATTTTGTAATTACAGCTTTATTTCTGACAGCTGTATTATTAATTATTCATTTCATAATAAAACTTTGTAATGAATTATTTTGAACACTTTCAGGGAAATGGGTGTATGAGGTGCTTATTTCATCTCAAGGGTTGATGCAAATAGGCTGGTGCACATTGAACTGCAGATTCAACCAGGAGGTATGTTGCCACATTTGAATTTAAATGATGTGGTCACTTTTGAGCTGTTTTTGTTCAAGCATGGAAGTTTGAGCACTACTGTGGTATGTTGTGCATGTGATCTCTCTCCTTGTAGGCAACCAGCTTGCCTACATTGTCATGTTTCTTAACTTGGTGAAACACTGTTGTCTTCTGTGAAATCATTTTGTAAAGCTCTGAACACATACACTGGGTCTTAGATATAGGGAAGACATGATTGTTTTGTATTCAACACAATGTACAATTACAGTACCTTGTATACAGACTTTGTATGACTATAGTTAGAGTATAACTGTGAGATGAACAGGATAGAGGGGCTACAATTGCACAGTAACGGAGAGAAGCGGATGCTATTGTTGCTAGCATGCATGAGTTAGTCTTCACTCAAGTGAAACCTTAATTGATTGTAGTTTGCATGCACACATAATATCAGTATCAGTGATGTCTATAATTTTATGTTAGTACAACCTAATTGGCTACAAAGTATGCAGAACAAGGAAGCAAAATAGCTAAGAAAAAATGCAAATGCAATTTAATTAAGTAATTCATATACCTGATTGTGTGTGTATCTGTAAGTGTATCTGATAAATGGCCCAAGAGTGTAGATGCATGGTAGTTGGGCAACAATTTTGCATTTTAGTAGGATCATTTATTTTTGTCATTCATCTTTTTATACTGTGTCGATCAGTATGTTCTAATGCAGGTCAGAAAATGTGAATGGGGTAGCGGAGACTTTTTTCGTGCCCCATGAGCAGTGCATGATCCACGTGGGCCGAGTTCTGGCCCTGGACTTACTTAACATTAAAAAGGCTTGAAATGTGTTACTTTACATTTGATTAATATTACAATATGATATTTAACCTTTTTGAATGAAGTTCAAAACATTTTCCAAAATATTTCACGACAAATATTTTTTTAAAAGGCTGTTACCAATAACGTTAGTTATCTAGGACACAGATAACCAAGATTTGGGACCAGTATTTATTTATCATAAATATATTTGTAGAATTAAAATGTAAAAGGATGCAACTCTTGGAACTTACTTTCAATGAATATGGGATAAAGTTACAAAAGCACTGAAAAGCATGATTGATTGGATTTACTTGATATGTGGTCCACATTCCTATCAATCAAATAGCACCATGGATGAGATATTCCGCCAGATTAATGAATTGAGCTTTTTTGTATCCTGCTTGGATATATGTGCATAGACAGCAAGAAATGTTTTTACAAGCATGGAAACAAGTGCCGATTTTGATAATCGGAAAAATGCTGAATATTGACGCTGATTATAAGTGAGGGCTAATAAATGGTCACCCTTATTTTGTATATCAGTTCTTTGTGGTAGGATGTTACAGTATTTACAAACTCTTTCTTTAGGAGGGAGTTGGGGACACTCCAGACTCATATGCCTATGATGGCAACAGAGTCAGGAAATGGAATGTGACCACCACAAACTATGGCAAGGTGAGCATTTATATTACTAAGACTGTGATAATACAAGAATTTAGATTTTGATACCATTATCAAGTGTAGTATCATGATACTAAATTGATACTCTGACCATAAACTTGACTACACATTTCTTAATTTTTCCAGTCAAACTAGCTTAAGTTTTTTCTTAAAAAAGATCTCTGTGATCTAAAATTAGAGCTCTTCAGTTATCAGAAAAAAGCAGCAAAATGCTGTCAAATTAATGCAATTTTGAAAAAATAAAATAGTATCAATACTTTGTTAGAGTATATAATTGATTTGAGTTTGAGAACTGAAAAATATTGATGCTGTTGCTACTCAGTGTAACTCTATATACAACTTTTTGGTTATCATCCTTAACTTGATTTGACTGTTTATTTCTAAAAGTCTGTATAGAAATTGTCATTCAGAGTATTTTTATGTGAAAAATTGCATAGAGAAGTTTACCGAATTGAATTTCTTTATAATCTTAGTGTTAACCAGGGATTATAATGCAAATATAGACGTTTTTTGCTATGAAACAGTACCTGTGATACTGCAAGAGATTTTTTTAATGTCATGTTTTGAATACCTGTAGAAATAAGCGTATCCATGTACTTCTCCACTAAGCACTAAACTGTTTTCTCTCCAGTCCTGGGCTGCAGGTGACATTGTTAGCTGCATGATAGATCTCGATGAAGGGACAATTACTTTTTGCCTGTAAGTATGCTTGATCTAACTCCTTGATGGTTTGTGTTTTAACTGCATTTCTAGATTAGCTTGACATCAACAGACATCTGCGTACAGTTTCTATATCTGTTGAAAAAATATTGTCATAACCCTAAAGCTGAATTTAATGAATCCTTCTGCATTTCTTTCATTTTCACTTTTTGACTCAGGAATGGACAGTCACTTGGTACGGCTTTCAGTAATATCAAGATGGGTCCAGGTGTAGCATACTTCCCTGCTATCAGTCTCTCATTTAAAGAGTCTGTGGCCTTCAACTTTGGCAGCCGCCCTCTCAGATATCCTTTTCAGTGCTTCCCGTTGCGTGTTCTCTTCAATGTCAGTTGACTTTTAAAATATAATAGTGTCTCTGCTATAGTAGTGTAATAGAGCAGTATAACATTTTGAAGTTCCTTAACCATGCAGATCCTCACGTACCCTGTGGAAGGCTACCTTCCTCTTCAGGATGCACCAACTGCTGACCTCATTAAAGCCAACAGGCTGCTGGGCTATATGAAGACTGTGCTCTCTACTGGCATAGATACACAGGTATGACAGAACCCTTAGAAGCATTGCTATGTTAGGCTTTGGCAATAATGTCAATTTAGACAAACAGGAACGATCATGATAAACAATACTGGCATTTTCTAAATTCATTTATGAAGTACCTCACATGAGTGTTTTAGGACATTTCAGCTGTTTCTGTCTCATGAAAGTTTTCAACACTTGTGTTGCTGAATGCAATCAAATCCTCACAGCAATGCTCCAAAATCTAGTGTAAAGCCTTCTGTGGACAATATGATCAATCCAACAAAAGCAGGATAAACTCTCTTTAATACCTTTTGATTTCAGAAGAAATGTGAAATCAAGTTTATCAAAAGAGAATTTGCTCACCCTTTTGCTGGAATAACAGCTTCTAGACTTCTGAGAAGGCTTTACACTAGATGTTGTAGTATATATATATTTGTTATTGCTATAACAATCTTTTGCATGCATTTTAATGATGTGTAGTAGTTTTGCTCTTCCATAGTGAATAGTGTTCATATCTTCTTTGTTAGGAGGAGAAGCTCACTGACAGAGACATTGGTTCTTGGCAGCTTCAAGGAGAGCCCACCATCCTGGTTACCCTTGCTCATATCTTCAATCACTTTGCTCCTCTTATGGTTTGTCTGTTGTAAAAATAATTGTAAAAAATATTTTCATCACCATTTTGTAGGAAAGATAATTTTTTTCCTCAGAAAACTTTTCTTTATGATTTTTTTAGTGAATTTGAAGTGTCTAAAGTTCATTACAATGCTATTTTTGCTAATGGTGTAGAACTGAATCCAGTTTCATGATTTTAAATGAAAACTTTAATAATAATCACATGCATAAAACTGTAATAGTATATACTGTAGTGGTTACATGTCATTTTAATATTAGTTTTTTTAAATAGTTTTTTTATTTTATGTGTTGTTTTGGCATAAAATATTCTAATTGTGAAAGTCTACAGGATGAAAATTTTGCACTCTTTCAATTTAGTTATACAAAAAACTTTATTAAATCTGAATGAATTAAATCTGGAGCTTTTAATTTACTTTAAGCTTATTTAACAAACAAAATAACAAACAAATATTAATAAATTTGTAACTGAAAACAATGAAAATCTTTTCTTTATTATAAACTAATTTAGAAATTGATTGCCCACAACACACTCAAAATGTTTTATGTTATATGTAACAATTACTATCTTCAATTCTCAACTGACCCAGCGGCAAACATGCCTGTGTCCCAACTTTTTTTATGTGTTTCAGGCATCACTTTCTACATTTTTTATATTTAACAAAGTTAATCACTGAAAACACTAACAAAGTTATTTGTGTTGTTATTTATTGTTAAATAAAGTTAGAAGTGAATGAGCTAATTTTAGATTTATTTTTTTATTTATTTCATTTTTAGAAACTGCCCAAATTTGGAACTCTGTGAATGGGGTGTGTACATTTATGCTATACTTACTATGCTACTAAAATTCCAAAAGCTCAAAGTGTTTCTAATTTATGTGTTTCAGTGTAAGGTGTATCTGGTAGAAGATGTACTGATGAGCTTTCTGTTGGGCATTCTGGAGGGAGGTGGCTCTGTGGATGAGCATCCTCTAATCCAGCAGCTGCTAGACCTCTTCTGGCTGCTTATGGAGGTGAGGAGAACACAGTGTTTGTAGATTGCCTATGCAAGAAGGCCGTTAATCATCAGAGTTGTTGATGTAACAGTGGCGGATGCTGGTCTTTCAAGGAGGGGAAGCTCAGTTTCGGGCTACATCATAAAATGTGTCGGTTTATTTATACGTAAATTCTACCCTCCATTAGGGCTGACACAAACGATTATTTTTATAGTCGACTAATCACCGATTATTTTTGCGATTAGTTGACTAATCGGATCATACATTAATTGAATATAAAACATACAT
>BRDA01013451.1:4235-39576 GCA_036984385.1 Crenuchus spilurus | reverse complement strand
CTCCATTCCTTTTCAAGAAAATGATCTGTGATCCTGTCGTACCAACAAGGCGTCTTTTCCAGGGACTTGACTAGTGTCCTCTCAATGGCCAGCAGTGCTAGGCTGCTTAAACGGCCTTGGCTCATGGTGTTGCGGGTGTAAGACTTGAGCTGCTTTAAACAGGAGCAACTCTTTACACCTGCTAGCTCGCTAGCTGGGACTGGCGCGAGGCTAGTGTGAAGTGTGTCTGCTTGTGAGTGCTTTGTGAAGGTGGAGAGGCTCAGCAGCTCCCGTTGGCCAGAAACTTTGATAGAAGTCAGAAGGAGTGATAGAAGTCAGTCTCCAAACACAAGCAGCTACAAAAAAAACACCAGAAATAAAAGCTCGATTTGTCGCTAGTCGTTTTTAACAAAGAAAATGCCGCTAAGATGATTAGGAAAGTCTTCGGTTCAACTCGGAACAAAATGAAAATTAAAATAATGCTCCCACGGATGTTTACACAAAAGATCACTAATTCGGTCATTCAGCTGTCAATCAAAAAGGGATTCAGCCTCAGGCAGATCATCCAATCATCATGCAGAAGCTGAGCGTCCGCGCCAGCCGAGGCCAGCCCACTGCCCCATAGACCCCCAGAGATGCTGAGCGTCCGATGGGCGGGACAAAGCTCAGCGTTTATCCAATGACTCGTCTTGTTTCGCTGGACACTTTGCTTTACCATTGAACTCTGTGGACGCTGAGCGTCCACCCTGTTTAAAGCACTGTGAAGCTGCGGGAATGAGTGAGAGGAAAGCTGTGTCGTTACCAGTGATAAGAAGCTGATTCTGAACAAAAGTTGAGCGCGTTGTAGCGCATATTTAGTCAATGACATGTACACACAACAGTATATTATTGATCACTTATTTTTTGACATTTTAGGGGAAGCTGAGCTTTTCTTGCAGTCTTAGAGCAAATATTTTTCATGTATTTCTGTTGATGCTGATGTTGATATAGTTGTGCTTAAAAGTTTGAGAACCCTTTATAATTTTCTATATTTCTCAGTAAATTTGACCCAAAACCTCATATAGTCACTAAAAGTACATTTACAGCATTTGGCAGATGCTCTTACCCAGTGCTTTAATTCCACTAAGAGAATTATCTCCGCTAGTACAGACAGGTTAGAGTCCAAACTACTCTTCAGTTCAGACACTGTTAGAACAAAACCATCACTAATACCTAGAAAGAAGAAGAGAGACACAATTATACACAATATAAGAGCTTTACAATGCATTACAATAAGTGTTATAAACTAGTGCTCACTTAAGTGCTCCACAAAGAGATGCTCTTCAGTCTGTGTTTGAAGACAGTGAGGGACTCTGCTGTTCGAACAGCCAGTGGGAGTTCGTACCACGAAGGACAGAGAAAAGTCTTGGTGCTAGTCTTCCACGTGTCTTGAAGGATGGTGGGTCGAGCCGAGCCGTTCTGGAAGCTCTCAGGGTTCGAGGTGCAACATGAGACTTGTACCATTGCCATTAGCTAGGGAGGGGCTGGTCCATTTCTTGCTTTGTAGGTGAACATCTGAGTTTTGAATCTGATGTTGGCAGCTACAGGAAGCCAGTGAAGTGAACACAGCAGTAGAGTGATGTGAGAGAACTTCGGTTGATTGAAGACCAGTTGAGCAGCTGCATTCTGGATCAGCTGCAGGGGCCTGATGGCTCTCATAGGAAGACCAGCCAGGAGTGAGTTGCAGTAATCAAATCTTGAGATGACGAGAAACTGGACAAACACCTGTGCAGCATCCTGAGTTAGAAAGGGTCAGATCCGTGGAATGTTGAAGAGGAGGAACATGCACGACTGTGTCAAGTTAGCGATGTGAATAGAAAATGATAGCTGGTTGTCTAGAATCACATCAAGGCTTCTTGCTTCTTGAGATGGTGCAACGATGGAGTTCTCAAACAGAACAGGAAGATCCACATGCACAATGCTGAACAGTTGTTAACTTTATGATATTCTAATTTTTAGATGTGGCATTGTAGTTTTTAATTTAAAGTAGTACAAAAACATTATCTGAATTGTGTTTTGGAATCAAATTTATTCATTTGCTGAATGCAACATATTTGGAAAAAAGGTTGTTACATTTTAGCAGTTCTCCTCTGTTGTCCTCTTAGGGAATGCAATAAATACATATTTAAAAATTATCTTGAAATATTGATAAAATCTAACGATTTGTCTGATGACTTTTTTTTAATAATTACTGTATTTCTCTTTCACAATATACACATACACATTGAAGATGTAATTTTCTGTTTTTAAGATTTATTTCATTTTTTCAAAACAGCTGGTTTTATCATAGTGTAACCACAAAACATCAAGTATATAAAAAGATGTATTATAGAGGTTCTTGATTCTTCTTTTATATTAAACTTGTTCATTGATTAAATATCTAGGAACATATTGACAAGAAAAGAAAGGCATAGTTTCTTGGCATCTTATTGCAAAATATGCATGTATAGGGCCTTGCAAAAATAAATACATGGATATTCTTGAGCAAAACGATCTGTCACGGTCTGTCATTGATTTGAGCCTGGGACGGAGGTTCACCTTCCAACAGGACAATGGCCCAAAGCATACTGCTAAGGCAACACTCGAGTAGTTTAAGGGGAAACGGATAAATCTATTGGAATGGTCTAGTCAGTGCTCAGACCTTAATCCAGTTGATAATCTGGTGAAACTTGACGCTTACTGTTCACCAGCGGAAACCATCTAACTTGAAGGAGCTGGAGCAGTTTTGCTTGGAAGAATGGGCAGAAATCCCAGTGACAAGATGTGGCAAGCTCATAGAGACTTATCCAAAACAACTTGCAGCTGTAATTTCCGCAAATGGTGGCTCTTCAAAGTACTGACTTTAGGGGGTGAATAGTTATGCACACTGAAGTTTTCTGTTATTTTGTGTTATTTGTTGTTTGCTTCACATTAAAAAGAAACTCAAATTTTACAAGTTGTAGACATGTTCTGTAAATGAAATGATGTAAACCTTCAAATGTAATTACATTTTGTGAGGTAGAAGAATATGAAAAATGTCAAGAGGTGTGAATATTTTAGGCCCTAGGCACTTTGTGTGTGTGTGTGTTATTTACAGTTGATTGCTAATGAATAATAGATAATAGATCAGTATTGCTATTTGAATGAATACTAGTTAATAGTAATATTAAAATGTGAATTTAAAGCGTGTTTGTGTAACTTTGTTTTGATCGTCCTCCTTTTCCTCCTGCAGGACTTTGAAGTGAATGAGTGCCTGAAACAACTGATGATGTCCTTGTTGAGGGCCTATCGCTTCTCCCCCATCATTCCTGACCTGGGCTTCCAGGTGAGGCATATGGGCCTGTGTTGTAAAGAACTTATGAAAAAATGGACTCAAAGTCAAGTCATGTTCTTTAAATGTCAAACAAATGTAACGACAGCAACAAATAGAGTAGAATAGATTGAAAGTCAGAAATTATTGTTTTGCTTTTGCCTTAAAGGGTTACTCGTACAGTAATCTGTCTGTATTTTTCTTATTATAGATTTTCAGGATGAATCTTACACAAACTAAACCAGTCCTTTGCTTAAATGTTGGATCAACAAATTCAGCTATTCTCTGAGGACTTAGAATATAGTGTGTGAACTATGCATAATGGAGAATGGATTTCTATGTAAAGCCCAGTTCTGAAGAGAGTGTACCAGGTTATGCATTGCTTATCAAGTGCTTTTGTAGCTAATCACATTGAGTATGTTGTTGAAGGTGTCATGCCAGTCAGCTACTTATACTCCTGAATTTCCCGCAAGGGATTAATAAAGTATATATCTATCTATAGACTGAGAGCACTTACTGAAGTCATTCTGAAATGAATATGTTAATGGAAATTATAGTGTCCCAAAGACACGTAATACTGACTTTCATTCCATCAATTTTTGTAAGACTTTAAATTAAAATAAAAATAAAATTAAAGTGATTGATTGATATAGGTTTTTCACTGGTCAGTGCTGATGCTTTGCAGTGTTTGCTATATTTTGCTAATTCTTTGCTAAACAAATGGAAAAAAAATACATTTAGGACAGAGTTTTAATTTTTAAATTGAAAACCAATTTATCATTTTGAATTTTAAAATTCTAACTTTATAAAGTACTAAATTTGTATATATTTCTATTTCTATTTAACTATATTTCTATATAGTTAGTATACTAACTATATAACTAAAATACCTAAATGCATAATGTGTACTAACTCTACAGTTCCAAAGAAAACATTTCTTTGAGAGCTGTTTTGTCTTGAGACTCCATGCACTTATTTATTATGACTGTATTGTCAAAAATGCATATTAAGCCAAAATCTACTCTGAAAACTGCTGTTACACCATGTCTCATGATTTATACAGCTCTATTCTGGGATGTTATATGATGCTTCAGACATCTGGTTCCCATCACCACTGCTATGAAAAATTCAGACTATGTAATTTCTCTAGAATGTTAAATTTTACATCAAATTTCTCACAGACATTTCATCTTAATAATAGAATAATGCAGAATTTTTAGAAATGTGTGGAGTGTAAAGTTTGAATAGTCATTGTTTTTATAGCAGAGATAGTTATCATGGTTACGCTTGTTCTCTCTGGTTTTTTAGATTCACTACCTGCGCTTGACCACTGCCATCCTACGCCATGAAAAGTCTAGAAAATACCTCCTGAGCAATGTGTTATATCCTTTTTCAAATGATCACAAATACAATGTACTTATATGTGAAACAGCTAGCATTCAGGGTATTATTTGCAAAAAAAATAAAAATACACAGCTGTGCCATAACATTAAAACCACCTCCTTGTTGCTCCACCTACCATATAGGTGCATGTTGTATTTCTAGTTACAGACTGTAGTCCATCTGTTTCTCTGTCTACTTTGTTAGCCTCCTTTCACTCTGTTTGTCAATGGTCAGGACCACCGCAGAGCAGGTAGAATGTGGGTGGTTTAATAATTCATTAGGTATCGTTCATTCTCAGCACTGCAGTGACACTGATGGGTAGTGGAATATTAGTGTGTGTTGTGTTGTTGCTAGTGGATCAGACACAGCAGTGCTGCTGGAGTTTTAAACACCTCATTGTCCCTGTTGGACTGACGATAGTTCATCAAATAGAAATATCTAGCCAACAGCATCCTGTGTGCAGTGTTCTGTGACCACTGATGAAGTAACACGAACTCTGTAGTAACAGATGAACTGAAATTCTCTAGACATACTAAAGAGAAACAGAAATTGACTAAGGTCCATAATTGCTCAACTACAAAGTGCACCTATATGGTTAGTGGAGCTGATAAAATTGACTGAGTGTAGAAGCATTTAGGTGGTTTTAATGTTGGCTGATTGGTGTATACACTGTGTTTACAGGTGACAAAATAATTTACATCTACTAAAAGAACTGCAATTAGCAGCTTTTTAACATTTATGCAACAAACCTTTAAGAGAAAACACCAATCTGGCCTGTTGACTAATCAGTGTATACGTTTTCATAATGGAAGACAATACTCTGGAGTGAAAAACACCTAATACAATTACAAGGAAAAGTCTGTGATAAATCAATGCAAAGTGAGTCCAAAGGCGATGAGAGCTTTAAGTGCTACATAAAATTTTCCAAGCGGTCTGAAAGGTCTTTAACAGGGTTACGTTTGATGTCCTTCGTTCTGTGGTGTTCTTCTACATTAAGACACCTCTGAGGGTGAAGGAGGCTGGGCTGGAGGAGCTCATCCCTACTACATGGTGGCCAACACGTTTTGATAAGGAGGTGAGTGCTCAGGAACACCAGACAGTAGAGAAAAGGACACATGTACAGTAAGCTCTATAAAGGGTCTTATGTTATTCTGTATATCCCTCAGCCATGTACGGTAATACTGTAAAATGTTGGACCCTTTGGAAAACTCTGGATGGATTGTAGATCTGGAATTCAATTCATTCCAAAATGTTAACAGATTAGCATACAGCACAAAAGCTGTAGTTTCATAAGAGAGCTATTTTAACATATAGTAAGGATTTGTAGTAAATGCTTTAGTAAAAATGTAATCAATGAATGAAAAATTAAATGAGCTATACCAGCTTTCTTAAAAACTGGATACCTCTTGAGATAGGCCATCTAAATGTTGAGAATCAATATTGTCAATAATATAAAACCAGTTTTGTTAAGTCCTAAGACTGTAGGCATCTTGAGAAGGAAGGAAGAACTAACTCTTTCAATCCAGTGAAGCACACGCAGTCGTTTCCTCTCTGCCTTTATCCCATCCAAATTATTACATTGACATGAAGCACACAACTGTTCCTCTGGTCAAATCCTTTATCAATGTGATGCAGTTCACACAAAGGTACCTTCCCACCTTTCTCCTTAGCTTGTGGCCAAAACTGGATACCCGGTTGTCAAACCGTTTCCTTACTTTTGAGCCTCCTGTATACTTGGGGAAGGCAGTGAAAATGTGTAATTGTGACTTGAAACATGTCTTCTGTTCAGGGCAAAGATGAGAAGGACCTCAGGCATGAGACTGCAGAGGAGAGACTGAGGCGGCGGGCATACGAGCGTGGCTGTCAGAGGCTCAAAAAGAGAATTGAGGGTATCAAAGACATTTGCACACAACGAAACATGAATATTCAACAGTGAGTTATAGCAGGATTAATGTAGATCACTGATGCAGCCCTGTTTTGTGTGTGTGTGTGTGTGTGTTTGTGCAGTGGTGGAGGAGTTGCAGGTTCAGATCCTGAGACTGATGCTAAATAACAAGGACAAAGGGACGGTACGTTGAGCCACTGGCCATGTTTATGACACTTCACTGGCGTCAGCAGCCACAGCTGCACTTTTATGAGCATCTTGTCTCTGTCCTTGTTGACATTTCAGAGAACAATACATTAATTTAAAACTATTATTTTCATGTCCTTGCTTGATGACTCATACTTTAACCTGAAGAAACCTCAGTTATTTTCATTGATTACAAATACATTTTGAAATGACTTCTCAGTTCTAGCCTAGTAAATAAATCAGGGTTCATATGCATTATGGAAAAGTGTGGAATTTGTTTTTTTTATCCTTTCCAGGGCTGGATCAGCATGAAATGTAATTATGCAGAGTAAGATTAGAAAAATCCTGCGTTTAATCATTGGGGTTATGCATAGGGTGAAAGTGAGAGTATGGAAAATGTGTTTCCAGAATTTTGTCACTTTTCTTTTTTCTAAAACATAAAATTTAGGATGTATAAAAACAAACTGATCATATAAGCAGTGTTTCTATTGTTGTTGGGAGTAGGAATCATCTCGGCCATAATGTTTATCACTGTCGGAGAGTGTGGGTCAGCACAAGCTTTATGTTGATGAAAGAAAAGCAAGAAGTGTGAACACACTCCTACACCGAGTTGCAACAACATCTGTACTTCACAGCCTGCAAAACACCTCTGCACCTTATAAGTTTAGATGGCCCTACCAAATTCAATATCATGTCACGAACCATGGAATGAGCTTTCCCTGTGAAATAGCCTATTTTGCCATGAAACACCTTCAAAACTGTAAATTTGAGTGGTTTGTACTTCAGTTGACAAGGGGTGCCCAAGAGTGATGAAACATTGATGCCAAATCCACACTAATGCCCTGTGTTTAAAGGAAAATTAAGTTTGAAAATGTTTGCTATGTTTTGCTAATTCTTTGCTAAACAAATGTGAAAAAATACAGTTAGGACAGAGTTTTAATCTTTAAATTGAAAACCAAATTATCATTTTGAATTTTAAAATTCTTAACTTTATAAAGTACTAAATTTGTATATATTTCTGTTTCTATTTAACTATATTTCTATATAGTTAGTATACTAACTATATAACTAAAATACCTAAATGCATAATGTGTACTAACTCTACAGTTCCAATGAAATAATTGTGTAAATCAAATTAAGCATATAGCACAGTGACTGTATTCAGTAGGCTTCTAAGGGATACAGTATATGATTGAACAAATGCATTTATTCAGATTTGCCCATCTCTTTCATAGGGGGAAGCTTCTCGATACATTTTCCTCAACAAATTTCGCAAGTTCCTTCAGGAGAATGCAAGCAACCGAGGGGTAAGAGAACATAATATATCATATTTACATGTTTTACTGCCTAGTACTTCTCTCTCTCAAAACAGCAGCATGTGGTGACCTGTGTAGCTGATAAATGTTTGATTTGTAAGGCGTCTTAAATTTTTATTAAACAATGCCATCTCTGTCTCCGATGAAATAGAGACTGCATCTGCTCTTTGCCAAAGGGGTCATTTACTCGATGGCTTCCCCAGCTGCTGGTAATAATGGCATAGATAAATCGGAGCTGCTGTCACGGCTTCAGACTGTGTTCAGAACATTTCCCAATTCTGAAATGGCTGTATTGAAAAGTCACTTTCACTTTCGATCTAACTTTGAGGCATTTACTGTTCGAACTCAGAACATTGAAGAACTGCAAATCGGGGTTCAGTCAGGTCAAACCATTTGTCCCCCGTACATTTTTTTTATTACTTCCATCTCTGTAAACAGCTTCTGGTTATGGAAATGTTTCCTGGAGTTTTCTATTACACTGTACTTACCCTATTGCTTTATTTAAAGTTTAACAAAAAAAATACCCTGCAGAGTCTTTAAAGACTAACAAAGAGTTTATGGATTTGGTATCTTGTGAAGTTATTTGCAGCCTTGTCTGTCCTTCAAAGATTCCCACAATGGCTTTCATGCTGAGATTGAAGTTTGGCTTGTTTTTTTTTTAATCTTCCCCTTAAAGAAATCATATTGACTCACTGACTCGATATTTGTCACCCAATTGCATTTTACCACACAGTGCCCAACCTTATCTACAAGAACTGTTTACCTAACTCTCAGTATGGGGTACTGGGCTCGTTGCTAAGGGCTGTCCAGTCCCTATACAAATGGAGCAGGTGCTTGGTCTGCATTGCCGGCAGTCAATTGGTCAAATTGGTTTTAGGTTGAGGTTGGACTCCACCAGGGCTGCCCTTTGTCACCAATTTGGTGACCTCAGGATTCCATGTTTGCTTTTGCAGATGATGTTTCTCCTGGCTTCATCAAACTTTGACCTCCAGGTCTCACTGGACCAGTTTGCAGAGTGTAAAGCAGCCGGGATGATAATCAGCACCTCCAAATATAAGATAAAAAGATGGCGTGCCCTTTCCAGGTTGAGAAGGTATCCTTGACTCAAATGGAGGAGTTTACATATCTTGGGGTCTTGTTCCAAGGAGAGGGAGATTGATGGGTGGATCAGTGTGGCATCCGCAGTGATACAATCTCTGTACTGATTTGACCAGAAGGCAAAGCTCTCTGTTTACTGGTCAGTCTATGTACCAACCCTCGGCTATAGTCATTTGTGTTGGGTAGTGAATGAAAGAATGAGATTGCGGATACAAGTGGCTGAAATGAGCTTTCTCTACAGGGTGACTGGGCTGTCTCTTAGAGATAGGGTGAGGTGTTCGAACATCCAGGAAAGTCTCAGAGTAAAGCCACTGCTCCTCCAAATTGAGTGGAGCCACTTGTGGTGGTTCAGGTACCTGGTTTGGATACATCCTGGATGCCTCCATAGTGAGGTGTCCAACTGGGAGGAGACCCTGGTGAAGACCCAGGACATGCTGGAGAGATTCTCTCTTCTGTCCTGGGATTGCCTTGAAATCCTCCAATATGAGCTAGAAGAAGTGGTGATTGAGAGGGATGTCTGGTCTACTTTGTGGTTGAGAGGGATGTCTGGTCTACTCTTTCAGCCTGCACCGGGATTACTGGAAGATGATGGTTAAAAGCCAAAGTAAAGTAGAAAGTTGCAGAGAAATGGCAACGTTTTCTGAAGAGATGAATGACTCATTCAGTGTTGGTGTGAACAGGGTTGGGGACATCACAGTGCTGACTCATCATGAGTCACGGCCAATGGCAAGTAATACTTGCTCAGTCTTTTATTTTAAAGTAATATTTGCTTTTTTCAGAACCAACTTGGTCTGTGAGATATACAGTGCCCTCCATAATTATTGGTACCCCTAGTTAAAATGTGTTAAAAGCCTTAAGTAATTTTTTTAATTGCGGAAGCATAATCTCTCACTGAAAAAATGTATAAAAAAGCAACCTTCAACTCAAGTAAAAAAAATAAATAAAAAAATTAAGAAAAAATCCTAAGAAATAATTATTTCCCATAAATAATCCCACCTGTTCCACAATTATTGGCACCCTTTACAATTTCTTGGAAATAAATGTATTTGAACCATTTATGTCATTTCTACTGTAGTTTATAAAGTGGATCAAAGTATCTAGGAACCTTTAATTAGTAATTCCTTCTTTTCCCTGGGGTATAAATACGGTGTCACACAGAGGCCTATTTCTCTTACCCACTCTTAAACATGGGAAAGACAAGAAAACACACTATTCAAGTAAGGCAGATGTGTGTGTCAACCTTCATAAATCAGGCAATGGTTACAGGAAAATAGCCACTCACCTGCAGATGCTTTTATCTACATTCAGAGCAATCATCAAAAAGGTCAAAACATCTGGAACTCTGACAAATAAGCCTGGAAGAGGACACAAGTGTATCTTGCCACCATGCACAGTGAGAAGGATGGTAAGAGAAGTAAAAAGTTTTCCAAAGCTCACTGAGAATTGAATCAAATGGTAGCATCTTGGCGTTACGAGGTCTCCCAAACAACCATCAGGCGCTATCTACATGCCAACAAGCTGTTTGGGAGGCATGCATGTATAAAGCCTTTTCTGAGTTATACTCATAAGTGTAAACAGTTGAAGTTTGCCAAGCAGTACTGGGATTTTAACTGGGATCATGCGGTTTGGTCAGATGAGACCAAGACAAAGGTTTTTGGCAACAAACACTCTTAAGTGGGTTTGGCGTAACACCAAGGATGAGTATGCAGAAAAACACCTCATGCCCACTGTTAAGTATGGGGGAGGATCATTGATGCTGTGGGCCTGTTTCTCCTCCAAAGGACCTGGGAACCATCTCACTCCCCAGACCTCAGCCCAATAGAAAACCTGTGGGGTGAGCTGAAGAGGAGAGTGCATAGGAGAAGACCCAGGACTCTGGACAATTTGGAGAGGTTGTGCAAAGAGGAATTGTCAAAGATCCCTCTTTCTGTATTCTCCCATCTTGTGAAGAGTTATATGAGAAGATTACGTGCTGACTTGTTGGCAAAAAGAGTTTGTACAAAGTACTAACACCAGGTGTGCCAATAATTGTGGCACACATGATTTCATTCAAATTTATTTCTTAATGTGTGAATTTTTTCCCCACCAAATAAAGGCACTTAAATTAAAGCTTAGATTTTTCTCTTTTTTTGCATTGTTCTATATTATAAAAAAAAGAATGAACTTTGTAGAATTGAGATGTTTCTAACTAGTCAAATATCAAAAATGTAATTGAATATTGACTTCTGTTGTGCTGGTAGACTATGACGCAGGGTGTGTTATTGGATAAGCTTTATAAACAGCAGCTGTCCCCGACTCAGCTCAGAGCAGATCTGTGGTTAGAAACTGGCCATTCATAAAAGGCTTGAGGAAAGCTGCCATGAATTGTGCTGGGGAATGCATAATATCTCTAATTTCTCTCTTTCTCTCGCTTGTCTGTAATCAGAACCCCACAGTATTATGTCCACCTGAGTACATGGTGTGCTTCATGCACCGTCTCATTACAGCTGTGAGGAGCTACTGGGATGAGGGAAAACGAAAAAGTCCAGGAGCCATCAACAGTGAAGGTAAGCACACTTGCTTGTGCATACATTAAGGTCTCAGTTGTGGTCTGAGATCACTTTGATTGTTCTACCTTAATGCTTGCAGTGGGAAGCCAAACTCAATTAGGCTGCAGTTTCAGCACCATAAAACATTCAGACGAGAAAGGAGAGATGCTGAGAGGAAGCAGCTATTTATTTACTCAGTACTACTGACTCCCATTTAGACTAAACAAAGTAACTTTTAAATTAATTACTTTAATGTGCTTTGTTTTATTTATGTATTTTTAACAGTGTATCTTTTGCAGCTTCTTCTGAATTGTTTCTCTTACTTTGTCTCCCTCTGCAGAAGCCTATGTACCCCCTCAGCTGTTCTACAATGGAAAGGTGGATTACTTTGACCTGCAGAGACTAGGAGGACTGCTGTCCCATTTAAAGAAAACACTAAAAGGTTTGGAACAAGCAGATTATTTCCTGCATATATACATTTCTCTCATGAGGTCAAGGTAAGAAATAGTGTGTTGGAAGTTACTTTAACCCCCAAACATGCACTTTGTTAGAATTGCCACTAGGGGGAGATGAAGGTTAATTTGTTAAAAGAGTCACTACTCAGGCCCTCTGGAGTGCTGACACAAATGGTCTTTTCTGTGTAGCCAAAATAATATCAAATTGTTATTATAGGATCAAAAATGTATTTAAAAAAGTCATGTTAATGTGCTTTCCTCTTTGTGACACCTCCTTAGTGATATTTGTTATAATAGTTGTTTTTCTATGTGTTGAATTTTTTTTCTGTTCACTTCAGTTGTTTTATGGAATAGTATGTATGTATGTATGTATGTATATATGTGTGTGTGTGTGTGTGTGTGTGTCAACGTTAATTAATGCAAATCAATATTGAAACTGGGGGGCACGGTGGCTTAGTGGTTAGCACGTTCGCCTCTCAGCGCTGGGGTCTTGGGTTCGATTCCCCATCTGAGCGGAGTTTCCATGTTCTCCCCGTGTCTGCATGGGTTTCCTCCGGGGTCTCCGGTTTCCTCCCACAGTCCAAAAAACATGGAGGTCAGGTGAATTGGGTACTCTAAAAAATTGTCCGTAGGTGTGTCTGTGTCTGTGTGTGTCACCCAGCGATGGACTGGCGCCCTGTCCTGGGCTTAGTTGAATAGTGTAATGCCCTGCCCTGCGCCCAGTGAGGGGGTGGGGGACTAACCGCGACCCTAATAAGGATTAAGCGGGTGTGATAATGAATGAATGAATGAATGAATATTGAAACTATTTACAGTAGTTGTTAATATATAATAATAATAATAATAATGGCCTTTATTTGTACTAGTGCATCTCCAAAAGTGATTTTGGAAAAAGTTCATTTGTGTTATAACTTAATAAAAAAACGTAAGCTGTCATATATTTTATATTATATATTTTATATAAATAATATATTATTATAAATAACATAACACAAAAAAGACAGAAAAAATTGGGACTTCAGAGACCAGAGTCAGTAGAGGAGGTGATGCAAATATTTATTTTTTTGTAAAACTTTGGAGCACTTGGAACACTTCTACCTTCAATATTGATCTCCTCACTGCTTCTAGCAAAGCCATATAGATTGAATGACCTTTGATTAATCACCATCAAATGGAGATCAAAGTGCATTTTGCAATATCGGTGGCACAATCATTCCACTTGGAATTGAAATTGGCCTTGTTTACCAACCATCAGAAGTAAGGGTGCTCGTTTCATTTTGATTTGTAACCTTGTAAACCCAGCCCAAATTGACAGGAAAGAGATGAATACCAGCATCATTGAGGAGAGCTGAAATGCAGATTGATATTGATGTTCCTGAAGGAAGCCCTGGCTTCATAGCAAAACGGTGAAGAGGTTTGAATGGCATATAATATTGCATAGGCAGGAGAGGATAACATGGTGCTTTCTTGATGATTTCCTCTCATTGCTTTTGTTTGCTGTTTTCTCTCCCTTACCTCACTCTTCCAGGAATTTAGCCAATGTGACGATCTGTTTGCTTCAAATAAGCTTAAGTGATAATGGGTTGCTGCACTGGGATTCAATCTTTGTGATTAAAACAAAAGAGGTGTTGACTGGAGAGTGTACTCATTGTCCACTTTATTAGAAACACTCACATTCTACTTCTATTTACCCTTCATTTTATGAGCTCCACCTACCTTACAAGTCTATTACATAGTAGGGATTGGCTGATGTTTATGTGTGTGTATACAGTTGCAAGAAATTTCTGTATAATTGGTCATTAAATGTGTTCTGGTCTTCATTTATGTCACAACAATAGACAAATAGACTTCTCCAAAAGCTAATTGCAATCAGGAGTCAGCCATCCTGGAACCAGTCAATGTATTGAGATTGCATGTGTTGGTTAAAGCTGCTCTGCCCTATAAAAAACACACACACCAGTTTTGAGTTTGCTGTTGTCAAGAAGTATTGCCTGGTGTGAACTGTGCCTCACACAAAAGAGTTATATGGCAGACAAATGTTCAAGAATTGTTGACTTGCATGAAGCTGTAAAAATGACTGTAACAGCACAGCTCATAACGCTCAATCAGGTGAAGATGAATCCTAGAGTGTTAGCTAAATACTTATATAAATCTCTTGACACATGCTAACAGTTTTGTTGACAAATCTTGACAAAAACATTAAACAAAAATGTTCATGGAACTGTTGTTCACGTCTCATCCCAACTGTGAAATATGGTGGAGGGGGTATCATGTTTATGGCTGCTTTGCTGCCTCAAAGCCTGGATGGATTGTTGTCATCAATGAAAAAATGAATTTTATCCAGACATTTTGCAGGAGAATTTAAGACCATCTGTCTGCCAACTGAAGCTCAACAGAAGATGGGTGATGCAACTGGACAACAACCCAAAACATGGAAGTAAATCAACAAAGAATTGCTTCAACAGAAGAAAATACCCCATCTGGAGTTGCCCAGTCAGAGTCCTGACCTCAGCCCAATTGAGATGCTGTGGCATGACCTCAAGAGAGTGATTCACACCAGACATCCCAAGAATACTGCTGAACTGACAATTTTGTGAAGAGAAATGTTCCAAAATTCCTCCTGACCATTGTGCAGGTCTGATCTGCAGCTACAGGAAACTTTTGGTTGAGGTTACTGCTGCCAAAGAAGGATCAACCAGTTATTAAATCCAAAGGTTCACATACTTTTTCCACTCTGTACTGTGAATGTATACATGTTGTGTTCAGTAAAAACATGGAAACACATAATTTATTGTGCAGTATTAGTTTAAACAGACTGTGTTTCTCTATATTTGTGAATTAGATGAAGATCAGAGCACATTTATTGACCAATTTATGCAGAAATCCAAGTAATTCCAAAGGGTTCACATACTACTTCTTGCAACTGTATGTATATATGTACATAAGTATTGATACCCATATTCAGAATAATGCTAAATATCTGTGCCGAATATTGTCAGTCAACCAATGTTCAGGTGTACAATTACAGGCTCTAGCCCATCTGTAATTGATTGATTTATTTATCATCTACCCTCTGCTCCATTCATCATTGGTTAGTTTCTGACCATAGGTCTGCTGTTGAACATATATTATGTGGGTGTCAGATCATTCCTCAGCAGAGTATTGGCAGTGACAGGGTAATAGCTAGGGCTATGTATCATCAAGAACGTCACAATACGTATCATGATACAGGTGGAATCTTTCAGTATATGGCAGTACGGCAAGTAAAATGGTATATTTAGATTTTTGGAGTGCTATCTAAAGTATAAAAAGCACACCACTACATGCAATACAAGATGTATCACAACCTTACTGTCCAGATTTTGGGAATTTAAACACAACACAAAATGAACTTTGCATGTAAACTTTTAACTTAAAATCAATGCAGTATCACAAAACATAATATTGTTGTACTCAAGTGTATATCTTACATCTCTTTTTAATGGCATGGGGTGTGTGTGCGTGCGTGTGTGTGTGGTTTTGAGGCTTTTACACATCATTGTCACTACTAGGTCACCCACAGCTGCTCTGTTGTCAGAAACCAGATGAAACATGTTGGTGTTTTATAGATCTCTCTTTCATTTAACACTGACAATAAATAATTAAAGGTTATATATTCCATTTTATAAAAATGACATTTCTATTAGAAAGAGGAAATGCATAAATTAAGAAATATTAACTATTTTACATATTTTAATGGAGAATTCAATTGATATAAAACCTACAGCATTGTTTTATATGTAAAGTTATTAATTGTACAATAGTCAAAATACAAAAATAATACGTTTTTTATTTGTATATTTTTGGGAATGTTTTGCATGAATGTATGTGGTGGTACTTTTTATCTCAAAAGTATCTGAAAGCAGTTTCTTGGGCATCAGGCAGTGTATTTTTAAATGTTTCAAATACTGTAGTAACTTTCTGTGAGGTCACTTTAGAGGCATTAAGTGCTTTGGATATCTGACCCCTATCACTCCTACTGTGGATATAATAATAATAATAATAGTAATGATGATAATAATAATGAATAATTTTGACTTGGTAAATTTCTAGAACTATCACTTTTATACCAGTTAGATTTTTTGTCATTGATTTAGTAATTAATGTTTTTTATAGATAAATTGATTTATAATGATGCTTTTGGAGGAGTGGGAGTAATGTCCAGGGCCACTTCAAAAAACGAAGAGTAAAAAGATCATTGCTGTTCATATTTCCATTCAGCAGAGTAAACTGTCATATTTTATGTTCATTACATGTAAAGTGGCTGTTCAGGCCTTTTTTTGGCTGGTGAACAGTATGACTTTATAGCTCATGAAAATCAAAAATTAGTAACCTCAAATTATTAGAATATCTCATTTAGAGTTTGAGTAAATGTGCTAGTATATGTGTACTCACATTTTCACTAGGGTTAAATTTGAAAACTGAAGCTGCGGTGTCAGTCTTTCTTTAACTTTTGTATCTTTCCTAAGCCTGCTCTCATTCTCTGTTACTTCCTCCACTCTAGCTTCGCTTGATTAAACCTTGATTATTTCAACATGGCACTTCTCTGGTGTCTCCCCTGAAACACTCTTGAAAAGTGTGCTCTCCTGCTGGCTGATTTACCTCCACCTGCGCCTGATTGAACCTTTTCTGACATTACTGATTGTTTCCATTGTGTTTCAGGAGTTTAACATGGTGGCAGAATGCTTGAGGGGAGGTGGTTGAATGCCATTAATATTTGTATTCTGTTGATGGTGACAGTTTTGGAACTGGCTGTCACCTGCTTTAATGTCTGTGTTCTGTAACAGGGCAGGCAGAAGGAAATTTAAAAACCTGAACTTTGCACCTTCTTGTTTTCTGAAGACATCTATTCTGGTTTAAGGGTAGCTCATGGTTTAACGTCATGACCTTTCTTGCATAAGCTGTTAATTCTTCAAAGCCTTGTCTTCTTTTTTTCATCCCCACCCCTTTCAGTGCAGCTTGAAGTGCAGCAATCCTCACCCTGCCTCTCATCATAATGATTATCTCTGACGGGCTTGAAGGGCAGCATCGATTCTGCAGTGACATCATCATCATTATTGTTGCCATTTTCAGCTGATAGTGCTTATTGATGCCTCTCTTTGGTCGTTGTGGTCGGACATTGGTAGCTGCTTCTTTGTACATGCTGTACGTGCATCTTTCTGCATTTGAACCTTGAATGGCCTCATCTGTGTTTTGTATGCACTCTTTCTAGGCTTTACACAAGGGCACTTAACAGCTCTACAAGCCCCTTAAGCTTTAAGAATCTGTTTGTTTGCCCTTATTTCAGTTCCACTCTAAAAAGTTCATGGTCATGAAAATTGTCATGAACTATAAAATGAGTTTTTTTGGTATAATGCACAATTCGCTGCATAAAGTGGTTTGTACCAAAATTGCAAGCTCTGAAAATGTACATGTTACTTCACCTTTTGGATTCACGTAGCCATGCGATGAAACTAGCCAAGAAACGAGCAATGAAACTTTAATGCCAAAGCTGAAATAAAGCATTTTCCCAAGTTGAGCAAGTTGTGCCTTGCCTAAACCTGATGGTACATCATAGCAGGGTTCAAGACCATTCACAATGCACATTTTATATAATTAACAACTTTAACTGCCATTGCAATTTTCTGTCAATATTCGTTAGGTCTGTAGGTCACTGAAATTTATGGAAAATTGGTAGTGACCTATATACATTAACTGGACACTTCATTAGGTACATGTGCCTTGTATCTAGACTCACATTTTATCCAATCTAATCCAATGAAGATAATATTTAATTACATCATAAAAAAACAGTGTGCCACCATTTTGGTAGTGCTTAGAGTTTGTCTGTGATGCTACTGCAGCAAAATGTGCATTAAACATACTAGTACATCTCAAAAACATTACAATATGGTAGAAGCTCATTTGTACCTTTTTTGTTTTAATGTTGGTACTGTTTGAATAGAAATGTACTCAAACTTCAAATTAAATATTCTAATAATTTGAGATTCTAGATTTCTGATTTTCATAAGCTTTAAGCCAGACTGGTAGGTGTATCGAATAGAGTGGATAGTGAGCCAACATAGTGTTTAAAATCTCCAGCAGCTACTATGTAGTAGTACTGTGTTCTACTGTGTATGATCCACTCATACCAAAACACACCCTAACACACAACCACCTGTTAGTGTCACTGCAGTTCTGAGAATGATTCACCACCAAAATAATACCTGGATCATGATGGTTGTATACTGGAGCAACAAAGCATGCAGAGAAACAGACAGATTACAGTGTTGTAGAACTAAAAAGTGCACACATCATTGTAAGTGGAGCTGATAAAATGGATATTGAGTATAGATACAAGGTATGTGTATCCAATGAAGTGGCCAGTGAGTGTAAATGATCATGAAATTACTGAGTAAATGCGATTACTGGCCCATTGATCTCTTTTGATTTTAAAATCATACACTGTATTTGTGACATGCAGTGAAGGTAAAGTGACTCTAAAGACACTTACAATGGATAAGGACCACCTCCTGTAAAATGGACAATGCGTTTAGATACAAGGCATATTTATCTAAAGAAGTGGACAGTGAGTATGCATCATATCCTGAATTTAAACTTGCTATTAAACTCTAAATTCTCAATACAAAGTCTTAAAATAAATAACTAAATAAAATATATTTTGTTTAGTCTGGTTAGATTGGCAACATTAATACAAATAGAGCTTGAAATGGAGCCAGTTTGTTTTTCACTAAAACTTTTAATTCATTTAAACTTCTGTTTCATTTGAATGGTTTCATTAATTCATTTGAACTGATCCCTCCAAGTTTGAATTGAGGACCACTGTGTTCCTTTCCTAACCTTTTATTTTCCTCATTAATATTAATGTCCCATTTGCCCAGTTCACCCGAGTGTAAATCACTACATTTAAATCAACCCTCACTAACCTTTAGAAGAGCGATGGAATGATCCCAAGACAAACTCAAGCCTCATGGACAAAGCCAAGCCCTGTTATTACCATTTGCCAGATGGGCTTGGCACATAGACCATGTCTTCTTTTAAGAATGGATTGAATTTACATCCAGTGGCTCATGGGTCCTCATTGTTGAGACCAGTATACAATACAAAAACTTATTAACAATAATTTAATGAACCACAACAGATTCTCACCTTTTAAGTTACTTAAAACTAATATTTTCCATAGCCATGAATATAGCTTTCACTCAAACCCTAACCTTTCTTTGTTTTTATTAATGTTCATGTTTCATAAAACATTTCCAAAACATATATTGCAAGTCAGTGAGGTTTAAGTTGGCATAATGCAGTATATGATTGGGGTACAGTGTTTTATAGCTCAAGAAAATCTGCATCATATTAAAATATGCAAGTGTTAAATTCTGCTTCTGAAATAATCCTCCAAGATTTTCCCAAATCTGTTTTTGTGATGAACAGTTTTTCATTAGAAGCTCCTTTACTCACTGAATCAACCCACAGTCTTACTTCTAAAATTTTCTAAACCTTCAACCAAAAATGTGTATCTAATCAGCCCTAAATTAATTTTGTTCCTAATTTTAAACCATACTATGATTATCAACTGAGATTCAGCATATGGGCTGTAAACTATATATAACTAATATACAATGCTACCAGGGTTTAATTTATATAGTTCATTGGGGAAATGAACTTTTATTGATTTAAATTGATATATAGCAATCAATAAAGCACATTCAACAAAACAGCACACGCATTTTCCCTGCCATCTGTGTGATATCTCCATAGACCATGTTTTAGGGTCACTCAGCTTACTCAAGAAAGAGGCAGTAGTAAAGGAAGATCCCCTCAAGAAACCTAGAAGCTGCAGTAAGATGTTGCATTTTGTCGAGGCACAGCTCACTTAACCAGGGACAGCAGTGCATTAGTTTGTAATTATATTTGTTATATAGATTTAATTTGATATGATACCACTGGTTGTTGTTGTTTGCGTGGTCTCCACAGCTGATTTGTGACAAATCTCTCTTCATTTTATGTTCAACACCTTACGGACATGCAGATTTATTGCTGGGTGTCATTGATGTGGCCTTACAGAGGTCATGTCCTTAGGTATGATTAAAATTCTGCTTGAAGCCTCTACATCAGATTAATGAAACTGTATTTCTCATGTCACCCATCTAGGGCAGTTTCCCCCTTCAGGGCTGCAGATTACACCTTCTCTGTTTGGACGATAACGTGTTTTGATGGGATATTAAATATGTATATGTTTCAAGGATGGTGCAGACTCAAGCAGGAAGGGGAAGCTGAAATGTTATGTAATCGTAATAGTACGATATTTTGTGTGCCTGTCAGTAGAAGTAGGAGAACTGCTTGAGCTAGCAGGCAACTAGTGCTGGTTGTGCAACTCCCTTTTAATGGCAATGTATACTTGTACAGCAATCTCAGAAAGGCAACTATGTCCCTCTGCAGGGGCTGTAACAGTTACTCTATCCAACGTTATATAAGGGTTCTAAGCGGTATTTCAAAGTAACAAACAAAGTATCAAAGTTCATATATGGCTTATAAGTTTAGCTCATAGTAAGGTTTTTTAAATGTTTAATCATTATCTGGACCCACACAAACATGATAGTGCTTCTGAGCTGAGTTCTGAATGTCTCTTTAACCTGTACTGCATCTAACATTACACAGTGCAACCCAGGCCTTAGGTCCCCATCAGTATGCAATAAACTGAGAAGAGCATCACTGATGAAATGATAAACTTTTCTGCAATTGCAGCTTTTAATGCCATCTAATATTATAAAATTATGTTCAAAATTGAGACCATTCTGGTTTACACAGTCTTTCCAGATTGTTCAGGGTCTACGGTCCTAGGTCAAAAAACTCAGAAAATGCTAGTGGGAGTGTAGATCTGGCCATGGCAGATTGATGTTGGGTTCAGTTGTGTTGATCTGCTTATATATTTTGGATCATGTCTTGCTGGAAGATTGAATGATGAGCTGTTTTTCTTGGTAGAGGCAGACAATTTTTCATTTAACATGTCCTGGTATTTCCATGTACATGAGGCCTTATGTCCTAATGAGGATCCCAGGATGAAGAAAATATAATCCCAGCAGTTTAACAGACCCTCCACCATACTTAACAGGTACTTTTTAGTGTAGTCATCCTTCTTTTTACAACAAACCCACCTTGAGTATTTGCTGCCAGAAAGCAAATTTTAATATCGGGCTTTTCCTCTCATACTGTCCAAATAATCTGGAGTTAGAAATAAATAATCTTTTAAATAAATTATTTAGTTTTTAAGCAGATGAATTAAACTCATGCTTTTAAGTTTATGAAAAGCATATAGTCATAAAATAATGTATAATGCTGTCATGATCATTATATTTTAGCTGATGGTAGATTGCCATATAATTATAAATAATATATAAATAATTGCTGCCTTATTTTGTTCAAAATATGCAACTATTAAAGTGCTAAAGCCCAAAGAATTGATTAGCTGTCCTGCTTCTAAGCTGTTAATACTCACTAGCCACAAACTACTGACTACTGACACAGCTAAAGCTCAATAAACATTACTCACTGCTGCCCTTTAAATGTGATAGAACATTAACAATTACAAAGTTAGTTGTTTTTATAAGATCCACAACATGTTTCAATAAATTCTCCTTTCTCTGATTTGCATTTGCTTCTACATAGTTAACCACTTCAGACTTTGTTACTACCATTGAAAAATGAAATAATTACTATATTATATATGGCAAATAGCTAAAATTTCATGATTGTGACAGCTCTAAATATAAGCATGTTGGTTTGAAAGATAATTGCTATGCCAAATAAATATGGTTGCTGACTTAATTTCATGTGGTTGATAATTTCAGTTATCTTGAATAATTTTGAAAAGGTGATTGTGTAATATTGTCAGAGCCTGTCTGCTGTAGGACCCTTGGGTAGACCAAAAAAGCACAAGGTTTGATCAATGAGTGGCCTCAGAAAATAAGGTCTTGTTTTGACTTGAAGTGAAAAGTAGCCCTCATTTTTTCAGGAGGTTCTTGTCGATTGTACTCTCATGCATGTTCTACACAACTCCTTTTTTTTAATTTTTTTATAGCAAAAAAAAACCCCAACAACTTCTTTACAGTTTATCGCTGAATGAGTGACCTTGTTTGTAGTATTTTGCTTCTGAATGAAGCACCTTCACATTATGTTCAGTAAGAGTGTTTTACTTATTCTCAATCATTTCTGTTGGGAGGACAAGTGAAAAAAACTTACTGTCCAATCTGAACAGTGTAATATTACCAACTTTGCTCACGTCAGCTTTCTTTACCTGTGTTTCTTCCATGCAGATGACCTGGCTGCCAAAGCCAACATCATCATTGACCCTGCAGAGATCCAGGCAGCCTCAATGGATGATCTGGATGAGGATGAAGAGAGTGGAGCAACCCAGGTAAGATATTCTTCTTTTTGATTTATTACTTAACCCTCTCAAGTCGGCATCCCACCTGTGGGCAAAACTGAAATTCTGCAAAAACACTTATCCATCCATGCATGCATTTTTAAAGGGTCTACTTTTCATGTGTGTGTGTGTGTGTGTGTGTGTGTGTGTGTGTGTGTGTATATATATATATATAGCTTGAATCTGAAAATATTTTTAGATATATGTGAGAGGAGCTTAAATAAGCAGAGACATGTTTGTCAGAACGAGTCATAAGGATTCACATTTTTTCCTGCCAAATGATACAATCTGTCTTTCATATGATAATGACATGGTAATTCAGGACATACCATTGGTAGATTACAAACCGTGGAATATGAACGTGAACAAAAGACTTCCGGAGGGTTAATATCTTTATGTATTACTTGAAATGTACACTATATGGACAAAAGTACAACTGCTCATTTATTATACAGCTATTCTATAGTTCTGCAATCAAGCGAATTAAGAGAATAATTTTAAAGAGTTTCATCGTTACTGTTTCTGCTGTCAAGGGAAAACTTTCTAGTACATTTTGTAGCATTACTGTGAGGACTTGTTTGCATTCAGAGACAAATGTGTTAGCGAGGTCCATATATTGGATGATCTCCACCCACCTTATCTTCAACTCATCCCAAACATATTGAATGTACCGGAATTCCATCATGCCAAGGAACACTGTTCTACTGCTCCACAGCTCAATGCTCGGGGGCTTTATATCCCTCTAGCCCAGTCCTACCATTAGTCATGGTGTCAATAGGGTAATGTTTTTATGCCCTTTTCTATTGGCAGTACTTCCCTGCAGGGACTAGACAAGCAGTGTGTGTACATTTGTACATCAGTTTTACTTTAACTTAAAGTAGCTGAATACATTTATTAGAAGGTGTGTCCATAAACATTTGACATATAGTGTATCTGAGTGTCAACGTACAGAAGGAGGAGCATTTACAGTGTTTTATAGGCTTGAGCAATAATTTAAATTTAGACAAATATTTTTTTGCAGAGTTTTTACTATAAACAATGTTTCATCATTTCATTCAAGTAGGCTATGTGAACAATATTCTGTTGTATAAACAAAGCAGTCACAACTGCCATATGAACTGTTATAGACCTATAGCTAGACAGCTATAATACATCTATGAAATTGATAAAATGTATGCCTCCAAAAATTTAAATCTGTATGTGAATTAATTAGTAGACACTGTAGATTCACTAACATTAGCCTTGACCATTCATCCATCCATCTTCTTAACACTTAATCCAGTTCAGGGTCGTGGTGAGTCCCCCTCCATATTGCTTAATTATGTTTTCAGACCTGAGTGTATTTACCTGGCTCATGTTAAATTGACTAGATGCTGATTACATTATTGGAGCACAAGCCTGTCGATTCAGCTAATTGATCAACTCTGATGGCTCATCCCTTTTAAGATTGATCCATGTCTTAAAATCAGTACAGTATAAACTGAATGTACTGCGATTCAAACATTAAAAATTATTGTTTGCAGCCATATTAAAAACTAATTAGTTGCAGATACTTCTATTATAATATTGGTAATGTGCAACTTCGTAGGCTTCAAATAATTTATAGGAAACTGTTAAAATTCTACATGTATACAGAATGATGAAGAGCTGCAAATGATTCCATAATAATTAAGGAAACTGCCAAATACAGAAGGATGAAGTTAATTAAGTTAAAATTAGCACTCAGAATGCCTTAACAGTTCAATATTTTATTGTTGTTCCTGAAAAATCTAAAATTTACCAAAATGAATAATGTCTACTGCATTTGTTCCCATTCAACACTTTATTAAGTTATGCAATGCAAGCGGTTAACAGTCCCCAATTTAAGACACTATTTACCAGGGTTGTGTATTGTCATGAACCTGACAATGAAATGTAGATCATGTTACAGGGTTACGAGTCAATATATTGTGATTCTGTAAGCAAAGTAACAATGCAATTTATTTAAATCAAAACGTCTGTGTGATTGCAGTGGGAGAGTATAATGGCTGAAGATTATAACACTGCTATCTACCAATACAAAAAAAGTACAGAGTTTTATACAAGGTAAAGCTTTACAGAGTTTATGGACACTTCATTGATGGTAGTACCATTGAATGTCTTTGAAAGTGTAGAGATGCGACACAAAATGAACCATTGACTGTCACCAATCTTCTGTATCAGTTTAAAATGATTGAGAATCAATACATTTTCACAAAATATACTATTGCCATACACAGGTACATCTCTCACCCCTACCATTTAGAAGCAAAATAATTCCATTGTTTCAATACATTTACAGCATATTTATAGCTTTTTAATGGAGAGCTCATGTGATGGCTTTTTGATAATGAAATGTACAATATCTCTTGCCTCTGGACAGTTTAATCTGTTTGACTGACAATCAGGTAAATGTGAGAGAGCATTTTGAGAGCTTGATAGAGTGAGGCATTCATGAAGCATAAATGTTTCTAAACTGACATATATGGGACAAATAAACTCCGTTTCAAGGCTATTTTTATGTGAATGTTGTATAGCATCGAGTGTTCAAAACAGCTAAAACTATTTTTTCTCCATGCCAGATGAGTAACTAGACTAGACTGAAGGCAGCCTTGATATTGATTAATCAGCTACGGGTTGGCACTCTTTTGTTGGCACTCGGCACTAAAGTTTTGTAACTTGAATGGTTTAAATATGTGAAGAGTATTGAGCTGTCTAGAGGAGCACTTTTCAGACATAGTGCATGTTGTTCCAGTCAGCACTGAAGGGAAGCATATTGGAGAGAGTTAAAAAAAAAATATGCAAATGCCCCATTTATGTATTAGCGTTGGCACTCCAGTAGTGTGTGGAGTTCTTGAGAGTGAATGATTTTAGCTGTTTACATGGTGGTTATGTGCTTGTGCTTGCAGAGACCATCTGGAGCAGCAGCAATGGGTGGAGCATTGGCTAGACCGAGCTGGTTAAGTTCTCCCACTTTGGGGCGAGCCAATCGTTTCCTCAGTACAGCCGCCGTCAGCCTCATGACCCCACGACGGCCCCTGGCCCCGCCAGAGAAAGTCAAAGTGCGCACTCTACCTGTGGAACAGAGGACAGAGGAGGACAGTGAGTTACTAATGTAGTCTAATGCTAACTACAGTGACAACCTGGTTGTAAATCTTACCTACACGGTAGGCTATAAATGCTATTTAAGTCAGCATATCAGAATGTTCTGCCTCTCTTTGGTTTGTGATAAATGGAATCTTCCTGTTTCTCAGATTGTGGAATACGTAAGCCATGGCTTGGGATTCAAACATGTACAGTTTTTTGTACTTGAGCAAATCTATTTTTGCTATTATGATAAGTAGCACAGCATGATAAGAAAGACTTAATGTCGTCAACGCTTGCATTATCCTCAGCCCCTATAGAGAATCACAAAGACCACTCTACCACCAGTAAGCTGCAATTTTCAGCCCTACAAAGGAAGTCAGCAGGAAACCAATTAGCTAGGGTAGGAGTGGCAAGAAAGGGGAAAAAATCACCTGCCTCAAGAAAATGATGCCACGTTTTGAGACCTTGCCAGGGGATAATCTGTTTTTTTTTTTTTTATTTTTATTTTTTTATTATAAACTCCCTACACCCCCCCTCCCCCCACCCCGTTGACTCTAGTCGAGGGAAGCCATGGTAACGACGGGCTGTTGCTGGGGCGACCATTGGAAGAGCCTGACCAACCAATCACAGAGAAGTCCTTGCTGGAGATCCTGGACGGGATTGTGATGATGTACAACCTGAGCGTTCATCAACAGCTGGGCAAGGTGAGATAGCCGTGAGTGCCAAAAACATTGCTTCCCAAGTCTCTCGGCTTACGTGCCAAGAGAGAGAACTAGAGCGGAACACGGGCAGAGGCTAATAATGTGGCAAAGAGAGACATGTCAGGAGTGCAGGTCAATCTTTGTTTGTTGACATCTGTTCATGTTCTCAACCAGCACTAGCAGTTACCTTTTTATTTAGAACCTGACCTGTCACTTATAGGACAGGGAGGGAAAAGTGCTTTTTATACTAGCCGTCAAACGTTTGAACAAACCTGATTCATCTAATGTGGTCTGCAAGTACATGCAGGCATTTTGGCTGTCTAGACTTGTCATATGTGCAAAGACTTAATGTATTCATTGTTAAACTTCTTAAGACACTTAAACAGTGTCTGGACTACTTGTCTGTCATGGAAAACAAAATTTTCTTCACTTTTCTTTGAAATAGGCGTTGGTATTATGTAAACACTGAAATTTTGAACTTGATTAATCACTGAAATTGATTAATGTGGCTCAGGTGACTGTTAATGAAACTGTGTGGAGTGTGGCCATACATGAGCAACTGTGTCCAAAACCTGATATGACATGTACCACTTGATTTTATTCTGAAGACTACAACCTCTATGGAACATCAGTTTCTTTTGAGTTGCAGACTTGACGCATTCTACTAGTTTTGTAATTGAATTTCCAATTGAAACTCATACCTTAAGACCATAAGAATCTCATTAGGGCATGGATGTAGATGTGGCCAAACAGTCCTCTTACCCGAACAAAAGTAGATTATGCTCTTGCTGTGAAACATTGTTTACGTGGGTCTTCTTTCATCTGATCTGCGGTAAGAGATGCACTCACAGTCTGTGAAGGTGGCTATAATTTGTGCTCTCCGAGAAGTGCTTTGCTCGACAAAAGCCGCATACCATCCACTCTATCTTCCCGAACAGCAGCCTCATCCAGCTCGAGAAGCAATATTTCAGCAGAACGGAAAGTGAAAAAAATGCTGTTTTTCTATCTTGTCTCTTTTTTGTGTTTTTCTTTGTTTGTTGGTTCAACATATTCCATCATCTTATAATGTTCTGCACTTTGGTTCAGTGAAAAGTCAACTTTTTACCCTGAATATTATTGATCCATCATGGTTGATGTCTGAAGTTTGTGATTCAGATAGACAGCTATTGAAATTCAGTTTGTGGACATGTGTCCTGAATATTTTTCTTTAGAATTCTCTGATATAATTCACAATTCATTGTTCTATCAATGATGGCAAGTCATCCTGGCCCAGATGCAGTAAAACAGGCCCAAACCTGATACTACCACCACCATGTTTCACAGACTGGATAAGGTTCTTATGCTGGAATGCAGTGTTTTCCTTTCTCCAAACATAAAGCTTTTCATTTAAACCAAAAAAGTTCTATTTTGGTCTCATCCACACACAAAACATTCTTCCAATGGTCTTCTGGCTTGTCCACGTGATCTTTATCAAACTGCAGACAAGCAGCAATGTTCTTTTTGGAGAGCAGTGACTTTCTCCTTACAACCCTGCCATGCACACCATTGTTGTTCAGTGTTCTCCTGATGGTGGACTCATGAACATTAACATTAGCCAATGTGAGAGAGTCCTTCAGTTGCTTAGAAGTTACTCTGGGGTCTTTTGTGACTTCGCCGACTATTACACGCTTTGCTCTTTATGCTGTCTTTGATGGTCGACCACTCCTGAGGAGGGAAATAATGGTCTTGAATTACACAATCTGTCTGACTGTGGATTGGTGGAGTTCAAAGTCTTTTTAGAGATGGTTTTGTAACATTTCCAGCCTGATGAGCATCAAGAACTCTTTTTCTGAGCTTTTCAAAAATCTCCTTTGTTCACGCCATGAAACACTTCCACAAACATGTGTTGTGAAGAGCAGACTTATACAGATCTCTGTTCTTTAAATAAAACAGGGTGCCCACTCACACCTGATTGTCATCCCATTGATTGAAAACACCTGACTCTAATTTCACCTTCAAATTAACTGCTAATCCTTCAGGTTCACATTCTTTTGCCTCCCACACTCACTTTCTTCAGGAAATAAATGACCAAGTATAATATTTTTTGTCTCATTTGTTGAAATTGGTTCTTTATCTACTTTTAGAACTTTGTTTTAGTTCATATTTATGCAGAGATTATAAAATAGAAAATTCTAAAGGGTTCACAAACTTTCAAGCACCACTGTAATGGAAACTACCTTTAACATTGTGCATACATACATACAACATCAGAGAGTTACCTTAAATTGTAGAGTTGTTAAATTATCTTAAATAAGCTTGCTTTTCTGTTTTATGCCACTGTATGATGTACTGTTATGTGTAAAAATGGTTGTATCATAGCTACAAAATACTTCTAGCAGCTACTGTGCTGTCCATACGTCAATTTTATATATTAAAAATGTGACCAAAATCACATAAATCTGTTTATGACTATTTTACAACTCCAGGTGGGTTGAGGCAAGTGTGGAGTGATTTAGGTATGTAGTTTTTATTATACATTATGCAATATTATGTGGTGTGCAGCCAACTTCTAAAGAATCAATTGTGTAACTTAAAAATAATCACTTTTGCAAGACTTATCCATCGATACTGAGATTCAAAGTGGGTTTACTCTGAGGGTCGAAGTGCTCTTATTCGTTTTACTGATAGCTGCAAAGAATATGACCTACCTTTTAATTGCTGAAGTATTTAAATTGAGTATTACTTGTTTTGAGGTAGTTTAACATTTAGATGATAATTTAAAGCCAGGAGTGGACTACACATTTTTAGCCCTAATTTTGCAGACAAACTTTGGTATCATCCAGGTCTCGCTCTCACTTCCCCTGGTCTCTCTTGCACTTGAAGGGGTTTGTCCTCATTAAGTGGGGTCTCGCTTGAACTGTCATTATTGGGTCTCACTCATTCACTTCCCCTGGCTTTGGTCTCTCACTCAGCTGAGTCTCTAGTCTTGGGGTCTTAACCAGCTCCTGCTCGACCCCCCTCTGGCCTCAGTCTCACTCAAAGGGGTCTCTTTCACAATAGGTGGGGTCACACTCTCACTACCCATTGTCTTTCTCTCACTCAGCTGAGTCTCGTTCGCACTTCACCTGGTCTTGCTCTCACTCGGGCTGGGTCTTTCTCACACTTGCCCTGGTCTCGGTCTCATTTGACCAGGTCTCACTTGCACTTCCACTGGCCTCAGATTCACTCGGCTGGGTCTCCTTTGCACTTCTTCTTGTCTTAATTATACACAACTGGTTCTGGTCTCACTCGGTCGGATCCTGCTCTCACTCGGATGGTTCCTGCTCTCACACTGACCATTTACTTGCATTTGGATGGGTTTCGCTCGCACTTGGCTGGGTGTAGCTTGCACTTGCCTTGGTCTCGCTCTCACTCAGCTGAGTCTGGCTCTCACTCCGCCGAGTCTTGCTTGCTCTTCCAATGGCCTCGGGCTCAGCTGGGTGTCGCTCACACTTCTGCTGGTTTTAATCTAGCACAGCCAGTTCTTGCTCTGTTACCTGGTTCTCGCTCTCACTCATCCGGTTCTCGCTATTAATCGGCTGGTTCTCCGTATCAATTGCCCTAGTCTTGCTCCCACTCTGCCAGGTCTTGCCCTGGCTTGCTCTGGTCTTGGTCTCATATGGCTGGGTTTTACTTACAATCCTCCTTACTGTTACATGCCCAGTATTCATTTACAGTTCTCCTGTCTCTCTCAGCTGTTAAAAACTAATGAAGAAAACGGCAGACATTAAACATGCCTTTGCTGATGGACTCCATTTTGGATAAGGGGATGTTGTATAAATTAGTTTTTCCCTGAACAGTTCTTTTAAGTTGCCATCTTGATTGATGTGTTTTGATCAAAGCTGCGTTCATTGATTTTCAAAGTCAATTTTAGTCTTTTCTTTCTTTCTTTCTTTATTTACATGCTTATTTGTTTATGAAAACTCTTACATGTTCACCAATTCCATTTCAGACAAAGGTTTTGGACATATTCTTTATTGAAGCTTTAGCTCAACTGGTGCATTGATACTGACACTAATATCATCTCGCTGTCACTCTGCAAGCTGCGTGTAATTGACCAAAACAGGTTGTCGCTAAAAGGAAGGATGTGAGAAAAGTGCCGGCGACAGCAGCACCTCTCATTATTATCATCCGTGTGTAAGAGCTCATGTCTCAGTTAGGTTATCTGCTCCATTGAAAAAGGCCCACATTCAGACCTGCACAGCAGTTAAGTCTCTGTTCGTAATTGAATGGCATTGAATTAAGCTGTACGCACTGCTCACTAAGCAGTTTTCTGGGCATACTGAGGCACTTAATCGTGCAAAGCCAGTGCTATGACCAACAGCTGAAAAGGAATGTGACTTTTTGACATTCACTCCACAGAGACTCATTCAATGTACAGTATCATGAGAATGATAAATATGGAAGACATGTCCAAATTCTGAAGTTTCCCTTACTGTTATCTTTAAAACTTGACATACTGTAAGTATGTATGAGCATTTGTATCAGCAAGTCAGAGTAAGGTTTACTCTTTAAAGTTAACCTAATTGTTGGCAATATCAAAAACGTAATTTTTTAAACACTTTTGAGCTTGAGCTTTTAGAGTCAAGTTAAATCAAGCTTGGGAATAGAGACCAGACATTAAAGCAGTAAAAATATGTAGTTCTTTAATGTAGATGAGGTTTGCCAGTGTTTGTCTGGCAAGCAAATTGAGCAAGTTAAATAAGCTGAATTCAAGCCAAGTTGTAAATTTGAAGGTTAGGATAGGGTTACAGTTCTGAATGCAAGTGAGTAATCAGTATTCAAGTACTTATACGTACATACAGCTATGTATGTATTTTATTAGAATGCAGAAGTAGGCATTCATCTGTGTGCCTGTGTGTATATATGTACATTATGTACATACACACTATATTCATACAGTGTATCACAAAAGTGAGTACACCCCTCACATTTCTGCAGACAGTTAAGTATATCTTTTCATGGGACAACACTGACAAAATGACACTGTGACACTATGAAAAGTAGTCTGTGTGCAGCTTATATAACAGTGTAAATTTATTCTTCCCTCAAAATAACTCAATATACAGCCATTAATGTCTAAACCACCGGCAACAAAAGTGAGTTCACCCCTAAGAGACTACACCCCTAAATGTCCAAATTGAGCACTGCTAGTCATTTTCCCTCCAAAATGTAATTGTCATCAGGTCTCAGTGTGTTTAATTTTGTACTACAGCTCTCGCACTCTCTCATACTGTTCATTGAAAGTTCCAACATGGCACCTAATGGCAAAGAACTCTCTGAGGATCTTAAAAGATGAATTGTTGCGCTACATGAAGATGGCCAACACCCTGAAACTGAGCTGCAGCACAGTGGCCAAGATCATCCAGCGTATTAAAAGAGCAGGGTCCACTCAGAACAGACCTCGCATTGGTCGTCCAAAGAAGCTGAGTGCACGTGCTCAGCGTCACATCCAAATGCTGTCTTTGAAAGATATGCACGAGTGCTGTCAACACTGCTGCAGAGATTGAAGAGGTGGGGGGTCAGCCTGTCAGTGCTCAGACCATACGCTGCACACTACATCAAATTGGTCTGCATGGCTGTCACCCCAGAAGGAAGCCTCTTCTGAAGTCTGTACACAAGAAAACCCTGCAAAAAGTTTGCTGAAGACATGTCAACAAAGGACATTAATTACTTCAACCATGTCCTATGGTCTGATGAGACCAAGATTAATTTGTTTGGTTCAGATGGTCTCAAGCATGTGTGGCAGCAATCAGGTGAGGAGTACAAAGATAAGTGTGTCAAGCCTACAGTCAAGCATGGTGGCGGGAATGCCATGGTCTGGGGCTGCATGAGTGCAGCAGGTGTTGGGGAGTTACATTTTATTGAGGGACACATGAACTCCAATATGTACTGTGAAATAATGAAGCAGAGCACGATCCTCTCCCTCCAGAAACTGGGTCGCAGGGCAGTTGTTCCAGCATAATAATGACCCCAAACACACCTCTAAGACGACCACTGCTTTATTGAAGAGGCTGAGGGTAAAGGTGATGGACTGGCCAATCATGTCTCCAGACCTAAACCCAATGGAACATCTTTGGGGCATCCTCAAGCGGAAGGTGGAGGAGCGCAAAGTCTCGAATATCCGCCAGCTCTGTGATGTCATCATGGAGGAGTGGAAAAGCATTCCAGTGGCAACCGGTGAAGCTCTGGTAAACTCCATGCCCAGGAGAGTTAAGGCAGTTCTGGAAAATAATTGTGGCCACACAAAATATTGACACTTCAGGAACTTTCACTAAATGACAACCACCTCATTTCCAACTCCATCATTCCAGAGAACAGTTGCACTGCTCCATAGTTCAATGCTTTGTGGTTTTATTCTCATCTAGCCAACACCTGGCATTAGAAATAGACCCAGAAGGTTCATGTTTATCTGCCCCAAAGTCCTATTCTTTTGCCAGTACTTCTATCGGAACAAAACATAACATGCCATAACTTTAGAAGGTGATTTTTGTGTTAGTTTTATGTTCAGAAAATTCTATTCCATTCACACATGCTTTTGTCAATAGCAGATTTGTTTATTTCAATTAGAAAATCATCAAAACATAAGTAGATGACAATAATTGTGAAGAAATAAGTCAAAGGATATCCAAACCTTTGCATATGACTGTAATGATTGTGATTTTAAGCTTGTGGTGTTAATGAATTGATTTTTTATGTCTTTATTTATTTTTTATATTTTTATTTTATTTATAAAATTTTATATCTTTATTTTCAAGCACTTCTTTTACTCAAATTCTGCATCAAGCAAAACTGCTGCCTTTGTAGCCCATGCGAATTGTCTTTAATTCGACTTTTTAAAGGGTTTACACAACTTATTGGCAGTGCTTTTTAATGCTATGCAGGAGAACATCTCTCTCGGCTCTTATTATTCCATGGACATGTCATGCATATTTCATGTGTCTTTCCTGTTTTAAGAAGTTTGTTGACAAGATGTGAATGCAGAACTGCTGCTAAAAGGCCGAACATTTGTGTTTAGCCTAAAATTGCAAAGATAATGTCAGATGTTTCTAGGATTTGATTGTGTAAACTTTGATTCTTTGGGTGTTAAGCAATGCTTTTATAGACTTAGAAGCTCCATGCCAGAGCCTTTAATTTTTTTTTATTATCTTACTATTACACTATAATATGTTGCTTTTTCTCTGCTGGATTTGGAGTTAGTATTGCTTTCTGTGTGATGTGCCTCCCGTAACCTTTTCATCCTGTCTTGAGGATTTGGTCACTGGAGCAGAGTTGGAGTTGCCAGCCACCAGGTATTGAGAGCTCTGCTGTGATAATTGGCCCTTTCCTTTCCCTGTAGAATTGCTGTCTATTTTTATGGTACTCAGGACTCCTGCCGTGTAGCCAATGATGACTTGATGGCCTTACAGAGCGAAGGAGCTCATAAAGGAGCACAGTCCAGTTTTCAGTTCAGGCAAGCTTTGAAGACTGAGGACTTGATGTACTAAGCTTTTTGCTTATAAACTAAGCGTTTCAGGCACAAATGGGATGAAATCTGCCTGCTTGTTTTGTACGGAATTGTTGCGTGATTAGTTTATGGGTTGCATGCATAAAAAATGCTATTGTTCTATTGTTCTCCCTCATGCGTGGGCATTCGAGGGAGGCTCACCCAAACTGTGGGGGCATCACACAAAAATGGATGGAGATATGCTTGATTTAATAACATTTGAACAACTTCTTGGAAAGAAATTTTCTCTGACAGTTAAATCCAGTTGTACATTTGGCAAAGATTTATTATTAGGAGACTTTTTCTAACCACAGCAGCAGATACTTAGGCAAGATGGCAGTGCAACAAAACAGAGGCTGAAAGAAAAACACAGTTACACTGACATCTCCAGAAATTAAAATATTTTATATTCATTGCACATAAACAGACATATTTCATACATTTTTGTTTTAATGTTGATACTGTTTGAAATTAATTAAAACTCAAAATGAAATACTCTAGTGATCTGACCATACCATGAACCTGAAACACTGCTCTCACCTCCTTCAGACCACATAAACAAACCAGTTCTAAATTCATACACTGTTTGGTCTTAACTTGCATCCCCAAATTACCTCTTCTCTGTCCTGTCTCTCTGTTGTCCCTCAGATACCCTTTCATTTTAAGATGTTTCATATCCCACTCAATTTTTGGCTCCAATGCAGTATCAGTGTCATAAAAATCTGGAAAAATGTTATCCCCAAAGGAGTAAATGCACCTTCTTGTGGACACTGGATCAAACAAGAATTTTTATGATACCTGTGTTTTGTAAATCAGCTAGTCGAAGGAAACCTGCAACCATGTCTGATTTTTTTTTTTTTTTTCCACATTCAGGTTTCAGCAAATGATGTCTCCATCTCCTCTCATGCACTTCTCTTGCAAACCATGCAAATTTACCATCACCTATCTTTTTCTTATCTTTCTTCTGTTTATGTCCATTTCTCAGTTTGCTAGATTCAGTTGGTTTTTTTCCAGAGCAGAGTGAATTTAAAAATTATTCATGAGCTCACCATAAAAGGCAAAACTGCTTGTTAGAAAAATTGGCAAATTCATAGGATTTTAAACAGGTGTGTGAAACATTTTGACCATGACTAAAGTCACGTACCATCTGTGTTAGACATCATACCTGAACTGAACAGATTAAAATGAAAAATGCTTTCAGAATCAGATATACTTTATTGATCCCTTGTGGGAAATTCAGGTATTTTTATATATATATATATATATATATATATATATATAAAAATACCTGAAAATATATATATATATACACACACACACACAGTGGTAACCCTACTTACGAGTTTAATCCGTGCAGGAGCTGAGCTCGTTAGCTGGTTTGCTCGTTAGCTGGATGCATTTTCCCCATAAG